>MCJB01004858.1:0-29630 GCA_002018475.1 Nicotiana obtusifolia
TTTCACATGAAAACTTTCAAGCATCCATAAAGGGGTATCATCAATCTCAATGGTCAAGACACGGATTCTATCAACTAATTATTATTTCACAAATGCACTTTGCCATTATTCAATTTACCAGGAATACATTAACTCGCAGTTGAGTCGTACCTTTTAATAAATCAAAATAATGAACGAAGCACATTGATCATAATAATTATATCAAGATTAAGAGTATAAGAACATTCAATGAGCTAGAGAGATAGTTTTATATATTTAGTACAAAAACACTTATCTCTACTTGGTCCGTTCAATACACAAAAATGTACTAGCATAAGAAGTCGGAACTGAACCATTCCCATAATCAAGATAGATTATAATTTAATCTTATGCTACAATCATCAAGATGCTTTGCCCAGTTTCATCTTTGATTGTGAACATTAACTTTATAACTTATAAGAACCAACAATTTAATCTTCCGCGCATGAGCTAAAGCTCCATACACTAAATTGTCTACTATATAAGTAAAGGGCACACATATGAACAAATGATCTATTTGAATTAAGACTTCATTGAATTGAATAAATAAACAATTGTTCCAATAAGTAAAACATAATACTATAATCAAACCACATGGTTAATAGTATATTCTAACAACCAGAATATAAATTGGGAAGTTAAAAAATTGGAGACAGATAGAAGACTTCCCAGAAGATCAACTACAGTACTTAGAGAGGAAGTCGAATGTTCGGAGAATTCATAAATGATTAGGGAGTTCACGGATAAGGACAACTGATCAATGTATGGGTCAAAATCGGTTCTACAATATTTGAAATAAGATAATACTAAGGAAAGGGTTCTCGAGCCGCCGTTAGTCCAGATGGATCAGGAACCAGTAAAGCTCATAGCCGAAGAGTCGACATGAGTCGTGGTCGAGGTGCCAATCATGGTCGAGGTCGAGCACCGTCAATGAAGCTGTAACGATTAATTTTTGAAATAGGATACTAAAGAGAATATTATGTGGATATTCTCTGTACATGTACTATTAGGGTTTACTAGGAATATGTCTGATATAAATAGAAAAAAGAGAGAGAACAGAGGCACGTGAGACTCAATTGTAAGAACAACACTTTGAAAAAGATTCATTCTTTACTCAATACAAGACTTTACTTTTTATTAAGATTCTCGTCAGATCCGAGGAATCCTCAATCGTTCGAGGATCTATCGTTCAATCATTGTCAGGTGGAAGGTTCTTTTGTTCCACCTCTTGCTGATTAGATTATCCCTCTTAATTACATGAGTGCCATTATATTGTCATTTATTGAATATCATGCACACTGCTGTTGTTCTTGATAGTAAAAGGCATTTATTACATAGAATCATTATTGTTCTCATAAACGTCAATCAACTACTTTCTCTGATTTACATGATCTGGAGATATTATTCTTAACTAAGATTAACCTATGTTTAACTGAAATTAATTATTCGAATCAAGATTTAAGTTTTTGGGTCAAACAATTTAGCGTCGTCTGTGGGGATTTCTAAGCTAAACTTTCTAAGCTATAACTAACGCTTGTCACAAATGTCACAAAGCCCAAGATCTCTTCTCTTTCCTTGTGCAAAATCTAACATGGCAGGTAATGAGAAGAAAGGGTGAGGATAGCAAGTGACCTACCAACCAACCTCATAACCGCCCTTAACGAGAGCTGCGAAACAGCTGGTAAGGATACGATGCCGAGTGCATCCCCTAGGCGAGATGGGTCGCCACCCCCCACACCGCAACATAACGAAACCTCATGGCAAAGGAGCCTCTACGTCTGCAGAGGAAGGGGCACCTTCAGCTGTCAAAAAGCTTCTCAAGGCGTGGTTAACCGACACACTGACGAGCATCCTCAACAAACCCACTCCAGGATAAACTGCAGAAAGCGCTGGGACTGTCACGATCCAACAAATGGACTAGCAAGGCAATCAGCCACCCCGTTCAACGATAGGTACAACTCACAATGTCATTGATAATGCAGGTGATAACGCCCTTACAGCCATCCTTAAAAGGATAGAAGAAATGGAGAATGAAAATAAGGTGCTCTGAGATCAGATGAAAGATCATCAGGAGCGGGTCAATAAAATACCAGGCGCCCCTAATTGTTACCGAAAAGAGACGCTGGCCGTTTCATAGAGCAGTCATACAGTGATGATGCGGCTCCCCATGCCATACCAAAATCTTCAAAATGTCGCCCTACCTCAAGATATACAATGGCACGACCGACCCAGAAGATCATGTGACCCATTATGTCACCTCCATGAAGGGCAATGACATCGCCAAAGAGCAAATGTCTCTATTTTGCTGAAAAAATTCGGCGAAACCCTCACAGAAGGAGCATTAACATAGTATTCGCAGCTACCAGCGTGCTCCATAGAAACTTTCGAAGAGATGGCCGACAAGTTCGTAACGATCCATGTCGGGGCCAATAAGACTGAAGAGAGAGTGAACGACATATTTGCCATTAAACAGGCCCTAAAGGAAGGGCTGAGGGACTTCCTCGCCCGGTTCAATCGAATGAGGATGGCTTTGCCGAACGTATCCGAAAGAATGGCAGTTGCAGCCTTTCAGAACGGGCTGAGCAGGGATGGTTCGAGAGCAACTAGGAAATTATTGAGTCGGTTGATGAAGTATCTCCCTACCACTTGGGACGAAGTACACAACACTTATTGTTCCAAGATAGAAGCAGATGAGGAAAATCTCAATGGACCAACTCATCGACTGACCTCGGTACAGGCCGAATCCAGAAAAGATCGAAGGAACAATGCCAGAAGAGATCTCGCAGCTCCGCGATCTAACAGGGAACGACATCAGTCATATGTTAGAACAACCGCTGCGGCCTCCCCCCACTACGAAGAGGTCCCATCTAGACCAAGGACACGGACTCACCAGAATGAAAAGGTATGCCCCCTTTACTATCCGCTCATAATTTTTGTGTGTCACCTACAAAGATAGTCTATGCTTTGGAGAAACTCGGACCGAAGGTAAAGTGGCAGCAGAACAATAGGTCGGATCCGAGTACCAGAAAATCTGACACCCTCTACGAGTTCCATCAAGAACGAGGGCACAAAATCGAGGATTGCATCGCCC
Organism: Nicotiana obtusifolia; assembly: GCA_002018475.1. Classification (NCBI taxonomy): domain Eukaryota; kingdom Viridiplantae; phylum Streptophyta; class Magnoliopsida; order Solanales; family Solanaceae; genus Nicotiana; species Nicotiana obtusifolia. Next base: position 3,110 of record MCJB01004858.1, read on the forward strand.
TAAGGTAGAAAGTCGTAAACATGTTATGACAAGGACACCTCAAAGAGTTGCTAAGCGACCGAGGAAGGACAAACTTCGCCAGAGGACACGAACAACACCGAGGACCGCCAAAGCCACCCTCTCCAGCCCATACCATCCACATGATCATCGGTAGCGGAAATGACTCCTCCATCAAAAGCGTGAAATTCACCACTACGCACAAGCTCAGGCGATCAATCACCCACAAATGGTATGACAGACTCGAAGAAAGTATCATCTTCGATAAGTCACACACCAACAGTTTGACCTTTCCTCACAATGATGCCCTCGTTATTACTTTACAAATTTTAGATACCTATGTAAGGCGCTTTATAGTAGATGACGGGAGCGGCACGTGCATTATCCATCCTCAAGTACTTGCACAAATGAAACTTGAAGATAAGATAGTGTCGCGTTGCATCACACTAACCGATTTTAACAATGTAATTGAAAGAACATCTGGAGAAATCACACTCCCTGTTCTGGCCGGTGGGGTTACTCTAGAAACCACATTCCATATCATGAACCAAGAAACAGCGTATAACGCCATAGTAGGGCGACCATGGATACACACCACGAGAGCCGTCCCTTCCAGTTTATACCAGGTCATCAAGTTCCCAACTCCGTGAGGAATATTCGGTATACAAGGGGAACAACACACATCCTGGGAATGCTATCGCATTGCCCTAGACAGCTCGACCACCTAACAAAAGAGGGATAATGAAAAATAGGCATAGCAATCAGCAGGGTCGAGGTCGGCCCATGACGACAGCGGCGATGGTATTAGAAGACCTCGACCCAGTTCAATTAGACCTCAACGACCACAGCAAGAAGGCTTACATCGTCTGCAAACTTCAGGAACCAGGTAAATTCTGTCAATTCTTAGCAGCTAACGCAGATTTGTTTACTTTCAGCCATGCAGATATGCTAGATATCCCAAAGAAAATTGCCACGCACAAACTGAACGTCGACCCATTCCACCCCCCAGTAAGACAGGTCAGACGTAAGTTCAACTCCGTAATTGATGGCGCGGTACATGAAAAGGTGGAAACAATGTTGGAAAATGGCTCCATCAGGGAGTCAAAGTATCCCAGTGGGTCGCCAACGTGGTCATGGTGAAAAAGAAATGGCGGATATGCGTGGATTTCACAGATTTAAACAAAGCATGCCCCAAGGATTCGTTTCTATTACCCCATATCGACCAACTCATCAATGCAACGACCAGGAATGAACTACTCAGCTTCTTGGACGCTTATCCAGGTTATAATCAAATCCTCATGGAAGAAGAGGATCAGGAAAAAACCACATTCATCACCCATCAAGGTACGTACTTCTACAGGGTCATGCTCTTCGGGCTAAAGAACGCGGGGGCAACTTACCAAAGGTTGGTGACGAGTACGTTCAAGGATTAGCTCGGCAAAACAATGAAAGTCTATATAGACGACATGCTGGTCAAGTCCAAAAGGAAAGAAGATCACATCGACCATCTGAGAGAAACCTTCAACATACTCAGACGGTATAGAATGAAACTGAACCCCGAGAAGCGTGCGTTCAGTGTGGCCTCAGGAAAGTTTCTAGGTTTTCTGGTATCACAACGAGGGATCAAGGTCAATCCTGACCAAATCAAAGCCATCAAGGGGATACCAGAACACTTGAACACCAGAAAACAAGTTCAAAGGTTGACTAGCCGTATCGCCGCCCTATCAAGGTTCATTTCACGATCGTTAGATAGGTGTCACAAATTCTATGGCGTACTTAAGAAGGATAACAGCCTCCAACGGACTATTGAGTGTGTCCAAGTGTTATAACCCATATTTGTACATGTTAGATTACACCGTAAGACAGTCTACATAGGTCCGAGAAGAGAATTACCTTTGAGACAATAAGATTTTAGTCCTACTAGTTTTAAATGATGCAAGGTGTATAAGGGTGGTTAATAAGTATTAGAAGATAAACGAGTTAAGGATGTTTTAACTCGTATTTCGGATAATCGAGAGGTGATTAATATTACCAAGAGGTCATTTTTTAAGGTATTTGAATCATATTATATCCGTTTCATAAGTCTTGAATTCAAACGAGTTATGAAACAAAAGTCGACAAAAGTTGTCGCAACTTAGGTTCACAATTTTACTTAAACGTTAGGTCAAATGTTTCTGAGCTTTTCTCCCAATCTACAAGTAATTACGGGGTGATCTACCTACCAAATTAAAGGTCTATGAGTCTAGTTTCCAACGCATTAAATCGTTTGTCAATGCGATTTTGGAGTATTGAGATAATTGTATTTCCGCAGAACTGCGCAGACTGGTAGGTGACAAGTAGGTGCATCACCTACTTGCCAAAATTAAGGGATTAAAAGCCCCAAAGTCGGCCAAGAGGGGACCTTTAAGAGATTTTAAAATCAGTTAATTCACTATTATTCCAGACCTTCAAAACCGAAATAGAACCCCTGCAACCCCTCCCCAAAAAATCTCACACAAACCCTAATCGATTTTCTCCCTCTTTCAAGTTCTAATTGGGGGTGAAACCTAGAGTTTGAAGAACCAAAGCAAGGGTTGAGTTATCTAACAAGTAAGGTGAGTTTAATGCTCTCTTTCATACACTTTTTTCTACTGTTAAGTCTTGGTAATTCGTTCTATATATGTAAGAACCCACGGGACGGTGATCGGAAGCCGTGAGTTCGAGTTATTCACTTGTAGCGGACTGTTTTGTGGATTGTTTTGTGTTGCTGTAAAGCTGCGTGTTTTACTACTGATTTGTGGAGTTTTGGAGGAGGAAGGGTGTGGAGAAACACCATATATATTTAGGGTTGTGGGCTGATAGTTGTTCGTAACATTTCCGGGTCGTTTGACACGACTATGGTGGTCATCGTATGTATGAAGTGATTGACTTGTGCGTGGATTGTTTTGGGAGGCTTAATATGATTATTATTGATGTTGTTTGGGCTGTTTGGTGATTGTGTTAACTTGTGGGATGTCCTATATATAGGGGAGGTGTTGTCCGTTTTATCGCAAAATAAGTTACAGTCGATACATAATAGTTACAACGCTTAAACGATAACGGTAGTGTCATTTCTCTTATTGTAGACTAAGGAGTTGTGGAATATTCATAGCTTGAGGTTGGGAAGTATATACAAGGTATGTGAGACTGTCCTTTTTCTTCTTTTGCACGACTCTGATTGTACATAATTCAATGAACGAACCCCAAAGATACTCTACTCTTAGAAGGTAGTAGTACGTATATTGTTTCCCCTCTTATGGGAGGACTGATATGTTATTATTTCTTCGACCTTATGGCACCATAATAGTATGTATCTTATGAGTGCAGCATGCATTATCTATTTTACTTTACCGCGCCGCACTATAGTCGGCCGGGCAGGCACCTATTGTGCAAATATATATTTTACTCTATTTAGTCGCGCTATAGACGACAGCTATTTTACTTTACCGCGCCGCGCTATAGTCGACCGGGCAGGCACCTATTGTGCAACCACTGATCAGTTGGGTATGATGATGAGGAGGCCCACAGAGGCATATGTATAAGATGATAATGAGGCCCACAGAGGCGTATATATATATATGATGATTTTCAGAAGGATATATATATATTATATATATATGTATATGCATATACACGTCAGGCATGATATGGTTAGTCGCCCTCAGAGGCATTCAGATGGTACAGGTTATATGTCTCTTATCCTGATGCTTATTATTGTTCTTACATTATGTTTCCTGTCTTACATACTCAGTACATTATCCGTACTGACGTCCTTTATTTGTGGACGCTGCATGTCGTGCTGCAGGTCCGGGCAGACAGATAGACAAGGCTCCACCGCCACAGTAGGCTACCTAGTTCAGCGGATATTGGCAAGATCCATCCTTCGGACTTGCCACAGTCTTGGTATGCATTCTGTTATAGACATTATGGGCATGTCGGGGCCCTGTTCTGACGTAGGTTGCATTATGTACGTTTTTGTAGAGGCTCATAGACAAGTATAAATTTATGCATAGACAAGCGATGGGTTGACCTATGTATAGTTAAATTGCCTTGTCGGCAAACGTATATATTTTGTTGTATGGTTTTGCATTGCAGCCTTGTTGGCCATATTATGTATATAAGTATGTTCGTATCATGTTATGGTGTCCCAGTTCATTATGGTTATTGTTCAAGATTGTATGTATATGACAAGCCTTATAGATAATAAGGAAAGTCAGATGAAGGGTACGCCGGCGCCCGTTGAGTAGGGTCCGGTGCCAGTCGCGGCCCTCCGGCTTGGGTCGTGACACCAAGCCTTGAAGGAATTAAAAGCATACTTGTCATCGCCACCATTGCTTTCAAAACCAGAGTCGGGGGAATGTCTCCTCGTTTACCTCGTTGTATCCAAAGTAGCTGCGAGTGCAATCCTTGTTCAAGAAAACAAAGGTATGCAATCCCCCATCTACTATATTAGCAAAACATTAGTCGACGCCGAGACGAGGTACCCTCACCTTGAAAAACTGGCTCCGACCTTAGTCGAAGCTTTGAGAAAACCTAGACCGTATTTCCAATGCTACCCCATCTCGGTTCTAACGACTTCCCCCCAAGAAGCATTTTGCATAAACCCAAGCTATTGGGAATTCTAGGAAAATGGGCCATCGAGCTGAGCGAGCACAATATCACGTACCAGCCACGAACAGTGATAAAGTCACGAGTGTTTGCTGACTTCGTTGCCGACTTCAACGTAAAAGTAATGCCCGAAGTTGAAAGAGAAGCTGCCTAGACTTCCCCCCAAACACAAGACCTCTAGGTTCCTGTACACCGATGGCATGTCCAAAGCGTAAGGGTCCGGACTAGGACTCGTACTCGAAGTCCCAACCGACAAAGTAATTCGCCAATCCATAAGGTGCCCGGATATGACTAACAATGAGGCCGAGTATGAGGTCGTAATTGCAGGTTTGAGGCTAGCACTCAAGTAGGGGGTAAAACAGTTAAAACTACGCTCTAATTCCCAACTCATAGTCAACTAAGTCATAGGGATTTTCTGAATAAAGGAACAAAGATTGCAACAATATCAGATCAAAATTTGCAAGCTGCTGCCCAAGTTCGACGAATGTTAGCTCGACCAAATTCCACGAGCACAAAATGTTGAGGTGGATGACCTCGCTAAGCTAGCTGTAGCCATGACATAAACGTGGTCTACCTCCTCTACTCATCGCTAGACAAAGTCGAGGTAAGAACCATAAACTTAACTTGGGACTGGTGCAATCGTATTATCACATACTTGCAGGACGACATACTCCCAGATGATAAAAAAGAGGCCATGAAACTGAGAACGCAAGCAGCCAAATATAGTATAATCCACAATGACTTGTATAAGAGAACTTATGGCGGCCCTCTAGCAAAATGCTTGGGCCCAAACCAAACTCGACTCGTCCTTAAAGAGGTCCACGAAGGCCATTATGGAGCTCAATTCGGCAATCGAGCTCCAGTCAGATGCCTCATAGGGGTAGGATACTACTGGCCCACCATGAAAAAGGAGGCTGCAGACTTCGTAAAAAGATGCGAGTAATGCCAAAAGTACGCCCCAATTGTAATGACCCGATCGGTCGTTTTGATCTCTAGCATGTCGTTCGGTAGTTTGAGACCTTGTGTAGCTTCACTTCAGGTAGTACGACTTGTACGTGTGGTTAGAATTGAATTTCCAGAAGTTCGGGATTGATTTGGAAAGAAAATCCTAATTCTGAAAGGTATAAGTTGGAAGAATTGACTAAGGTTTGACTTTAGAGTGAACGACTACGGAATCGATATTTGAATATTCCAATAGGCTCGTATGATAATTTTGGTCTTAGGAGCGTGTCCAGATGTTGATTTGGAGGTCTGTAGGTTATTTCGGCGTCACTTGGCGAAATTTGAAAATTGGATGATTTTTAGGAAGTTTGACCGGGAGTGAACTTTTTGATATCGGGGTCGGATTCTAATTTTGGAAGTTGGAGTAGGTCCATAATGTCAACTAGGACTTGTGTGCAGAATTTTAGGTCAATCGAACTTGATTTGATATGTTTCGGCGTTGAATGTAGGAGTATGAAGTTTTGAAGTTCATTGAGCTTGAATTGGGGTTCGATTCGTGGTTTTAGCGTTGTTTGATTTGATTTAAAGGCTCGACTAAGTTCTTATGATATTTTAGGACTGGTTGGCATAATTGGTCGAGGTCCCGGGGGCCTCGGGTGGATTCCAGATGCTTAACGGATTGAATTTGGCCTTACGAAAATGTTGGTGGTAGCAAATATGGTGTAACCGCACCTGCGAGGTTTTGGCCGCAGGTGCGAAGCCGCAGAAGCAGCACTGTGGCCGCAGAAGCAACCTTTGGACTAAACTGGGTGGCCGCAAATGCGAGTGTATTTTTGCATCTGCGAGCCCGCAGATGCGAAGGGAACTCCGCATAAGCAAAAATGAGAGGGACAGCTGGATCGCAGAAGCGGAGGGGTATCCGCACAAGCGGGAGCACAGTAGCGCGTGGTGGACCGCAGAAGCAGTCGCGCAAAAGCATAAAATGGTCCACAGAAGCGGATTTCGCCTGGCTTGGAGGGAACCGCCCCTGTGATGGATTTTCCGCAGGTGCGGCTGGTGTTCCGCAGGTGCGGAAGATCGGCTGGGCAGATTTTTTTTAAATTGGGACTTGGCCCATTTTTCTTCCATTTTTCACTTGGTTGGGGCTATTGCAGAGCTTCCAAGGGAGCTTTTCATCAAGCAACACAAGGTAAGTGACTCCCACCTTTTACAAGTTAAATACATAGTTTGCATATGGATTTAAACATGAAAATTCGTAGGAATTGTGGGGATTTTGGTAGAAAACCTAGAATTAGGTATTTTTGGAATATGACCACGAAATTGGACATGGGATTTGGAATAAGTTATATATTTTAGTTCGTGGTGTTATGGGTAAAATTTACCTTCGACAATTTTCGGAATTCGGGCACGTGAGCCCGAAGGTTGATTTTATAGGCTTTTCGAACGGAGTTGAGAATTATTTGAATTGATTAATTACGGGTATTAGAGTATATTTTGATTGAGTTGCACATTTTTTTAACTAGTTTTGGATCGACGGGCATCGATTTGAGGTATTAGGGAGGCTTTGGAGCCGGTTCTGGAAATTCGGAGCAAGGTAAGTCTCCTGTCTAACCTTGTGAGGAGGAAACTACCCTCTAGGTGATATTTATTGTTATGTGCAACTAGTTGTGGGTGCTACGTACGCACGAGGTGACGAGAGTCCGTACGTAACTAAAGCATGTTTATGTCCGGGTAGACTTAGGATCTAATCATGAAATATTTGAATTGCTTGAACTCACTCTGCTGGCTTAATTAATTGAAGTTATTACTGAAATCGGCTTAGAAATAAATATATGCACACTAGGCCAAGCCTTAACACTTTGAGTTTTGGGCGAGTTATTTGAGAATTGGTAAAGAGTATATTCATTTTATGCTCATGTGTTGTATTGTAAACACGTATCTCATAATTCGGTAACTTTCTTCCTTTTCTTGTGGAGCGGGCCAAATTCCTCGGTAGTATATAGATGCATCTATGGTTCGTGCCGCTCGACCCTCAGCAGTGTACACATTATTCTGGATCGGGCCGAACGACCTTGGCAGAATCGTGCGTTATATCGATAATGACACTTGACATTTTTCTGAGCTGTTAAGGTAGAATACAATATTTAGAAATTTATGCCTTGAAAGAAGAAATTGGAAGATTATTTAACTTATAGATTTACCCCATCATTGTCGTATGCCTCATATCTGCTTATGTTCTATTATATTGCTTCATTGGACCTTTAGTAAGTGTCGATATCGACCTCTCGTCACTACGTCTCTGGGGTTAGGCTAGATACCTACTGGGTACGCATTGATTTACATACTCATGCTGCACTTCCGCACTAAATGTGCAGGATCTGACAGGTTCGTTGATGATCACCTTGGCGTGTAGGCGCACCTGTTGAGGAGACTTCACGTGAGCTGCATTCTAGGATATGCATCACAGTCCACCGAGCCTCCATTGTACTAATTATTTTATTCACTCTTATTACATTCAGGACAGATATTGTATTATTATTGTAGTCCTTAGAGAATGCCCATGCACTTGTGACACCGGATTTTGGGGGTCCCTAATTGTTGTTCGTTAATGCAGTTGTGTAAATTCTATTTCATAATATTTAGTTAATAAAAATTATGATTTCAAAATATAAAAAAAGAAAAATCGGTATTTAAGTTGATCAATCACCATTGGCTGGCCTGACGGCGATGTTAGGCGTCATCATGATCTTAAGTGGATTTTGGGTAGTGACAGCTTGGTATCAAAGAGTTAGGTTCACTTAGGTTTCATGAGTCATGAGCAAGTCTAGTAGAGTCTTTCGGATCGGTACGGAGACTTCTATACTTATCTTCGAGAGGCTACAGGGCTGTTAGGAGCACTACCCTTCTTGATTTCCTCATCGTGCGATTTGATTCCATTAAGGCTTGTGCCTTTATTTCCTTCATACTCAATCTTATGCGAAGTGACGCGCTTGTTATCAAATGGCTGTCGAGTAGTTGTGGTGGTACTACAGACATAGTGCGGGATGTTTTTCCCTGCGTGTTCGGGCAGGCTATTGTCGTCGCCTTGCGGAAGGATGCTCTGTCATTTCAGCTCAACAGTTGTATTTCGATGGTTTTGAGGCTATGCACAGATTGCTATTATGTTCACGCGTTGTTATCTCACGATGTTGGTGTAATGGTAAGGTGCTCGTTATGTGTTGAGGCAGTGAATGGCTTGAAGAGAGTATTTCTCTGTGCATGATTAAGGGGTTCAGCATTTAATTCCAATGGAGGAAAGTCAATCGGACTATATATGTCCATGTTGGTTGATAAAGAAACGAGACTTGATATTTTCGAGCGTGGTGGAATTTTCATTGTGATGTGGTGTCGCCGTCCTTGTTTGAACGCATTACGGTTCACCGGTGTTACGGTCTTCTTGGATGTTGCCTTCGGGGCAGGGTGTTGTGAAATGGTGCCTGAGGGGCGGTTGCTAGAGATAGTTGTGTGCAGCGGTTCAGAATCGAATTGGTATTTCTAATGTTGATGGCTCGGGAAAGATGATCTTCAAAGAGGCTTAGAGTCTGTAACATTTTATTGGTTCAAGTGCTACAGAGATACATTTTGATTTGATGCAACATTTGGGCAGTAAAGTATGAGGGAAGACATGGCGGGAAGTGTTTCGCGATGGTTGAGTACTAGCAGGTCAAGTATGAGAAGCAGAGATTGAGAAGTTATTTAAAGGAGGTGGTTTAACCGAAGTAAGAGTGGCAGATTAGCATATGGATTTTGTGGTAGGATAGTCGCGTGCCTTGTGAAAGTGTAGATCGGTTTGGGAATCGTGATGGAAGGTGATTTGGTCTACAGATTTTATTTGGAGTGATGGTTACTGTACGAAGAAAGATTGAATACGGCAGAAAGGAGTTTGTTTGAAATGAAGAGAGGTGTGAAGATCTGATTATCATTTCGGGTGCAATATGACTTGAGTTCGGAAGGTATTGTTGAACTTTCAGTTGCTGGCAATAGGGAAGGAGTAGAGTTATACAACTGGTGGGCGAGCATGGGCTCAGGAGAATTTACTAATTGCATGGTAGTTGTACCCAGTGCAGCGTCATTGGAAGATGTCGGTGAGGAATTACACAGATGGGTTACCTCATGTGAGCAGGCTAGCGGTTGCGTGATGTTGATGAAGCTTCTGCAAAGAATACTACCTACTATCCAGTAAGAGGTCGAATATGTGATTGTGACTGGTGATTCAGAATGTTCATGAAAAGCTTAACAAAAAACTTTCAGAAGTCTGGCAAGTTAACGGTGTGAGATCATGGTAATTGAGAAGGAGGAATCATTATGGGCTTTGCATTATGTGATGGTAGGTTAAAGCTAAGTGGGGGAGCCCCACCATTTGTGGTTGGATCACGTGGTCGTCTGCTTGTGCGGTTTCTGGTTATCGGTGCGTTGGAGGATTATTTGTGACTAAGTAAGGAAACATCAGGGGTAATTCAACAAAAAATTGATGGACCTGTGCAATATTCGACTGTATCGATGCATGTGCAGGTTTTTGGGAAGACTCGAAGCTTATGCTTTTGTGGATGTGATGTACAAGGAAAAGAGTTCAGCTGGTTGCTTCTTTGAAAGGGTGTTCATGTGCTAGCAGAGCGTTGAAGTTTGGTTATATTTGGGATCAGGTCAGAGTGGGTGACACTCAACAACAGTCCTAGTGGGTTCAAGAATTAAAGTGCAGTGCCTAAGGATTTTGGGTCCGTCATATGGTTAAGGATCGAGTTTTCGCAGCAGATTGCGAATGGAACTTGGAATGTTCTATGTCATCGTCGGGTATGTGGTGCAGTATTGGAGTAGAGGAAGAAATAGTTGCGGATTCGCGGGAGGTCTTGCAGAATGGGTGTACTAGTTGGGGATGCTATTGTGAGCATAATGAGAGTATGAGATGGTTCAGGAATATTGAGAGGGGGTGGTCTTGTGATGCTTGGTCACTTGGATCAGTGCGGATTGATTTTGTTATGTTGTTAATGGGAGCTATCATATTTATAAGTTAGGTCAAAGGTAAATTGAAAGAAGTTGGGTCGGTTAGTAATGGCTGGATCAGCATGATTGTGGCAAGGATCAGTTCCTTCATTGTGTGAAGTTATACATGTGGTTTGAGGTTGTACGTGCGGGCTTGACAGCCACCATGACATGATTAATTTGGGAGGTAGTTGATTCAAATGGCTTTGTTGTGTAAATGGATTATGGAAGAGTTATGACGGTGTAGATCACGGTTTGAGGTTGTGTTTTCTACGGTTTGGGAATTTAGTGGCGTGTTGCATCGGCTCTCCGAAAATGAGCTAAGTGAAAGGTTTTTAGCCGATGAAGTGTTATTCTACTGGTAGTTCAGGGGTTATGATGAACTCATGCACTCTCGCGTAGCGGCATGGTGGGTGCAGTGAGCGGCATGGGAATTAGAAGTTGCGGATCAAGGCTGCGGTTCGGTGTTGATAAGAATATCACGAGCTCGGATGAGCAAAGAAGAACTCAGATGTTTAGAGTGAGCTGGCGTTATCTTAGTGTCGCCTAAGAATGGTGTTCTATCGAAGAGGCATTGTGTACTGATTTGCGGATTCTTGATCTGCTTTACGGAATTAGTACAGTTGGTGGTATGAATGTGCGAACTTGGCTACTTGGGCGGAAGAGTCAGAGCTTATGCTTTTGTGGAGGTGATGTACAAGGAAAACTGTTCAGTCGGTCTTCTTTGAGAGGGTGTTCATGTGCTAGTAGAGCGTTGAAGTTTGGTTATGCTGGGGATCAGGTCAGAGTGGGTGACACTCAACAGCAGTCCTAGTGGGTTCAAGAATTATCTAGTGGGTTCAAGAATTAAAGTGCAGTGCCTAAGGATTTTGGCTCTGTCGTATGGTTAAGGATCGAGTTTTCGCAGCAGATTGCAAACGGAACTTGGAATGTTCTATGTCATCGTCAGGTATGTGGTGCAGTATTGGAGTAAAGGAAGAAATAGCTTCGTATTAGCGGGAGGTCTTGCAGAATGGGTGTACCAATTGGGGATGCTATTGGGAGCATAAGGAGAGTATGATATGGTTCAGTAGTATTGAGAAGGGGTGGTCTCGTGATGCTTGGTCACTCGGAATGAGTGCGAATTGAGTTTGTTATGTTGTTAATAGGAGCTATCATATTTCTAAGTTAGGTCAAACGTAAATTGAAAGAACTTGGGTTGGTTAGTAATGGCTGGATCAGCATGATTGTGGCAAGGATCAATTCCTTCATTGTGTGAAGTTATACATGTGGTTTGAGGTTGTACGTGCGTGCTTGACAGCCATCATGACATGATTAATTTGGGAGGTATTTGATTCAAATGGCTTTGTTGTGTAAATGGATTCCGAAAGAGTTATGACGGTTTAGATTACGGTTTGAGGTTGTGTTTTCTACGTTGTGGGAATTTAGTGTTGTGTTGCATCGTCTCTCCGAAATGATCTAAGTGAAAGGTTTTTAGCCGATGAAGTGTTATTCTACTGGTAGTTCAGGGGTTATGATGAATTCGTGCACTCTCGCGTAGCGGCGTGGTGGGTGCAGCGAGCGACATGGGAATTAGAAGTTGCGAATCAAGGCTGCGGTTCGGTGTTGATAAGAATATCACGAGCTCGGATGAGCAAAGAAGAATTCAGATGTTTAGAGTGAGTTGGCGTTATCTTAGTGTCGCCTAAGAATGGTGTTCTATCGAAGAGGCATTGTGTACTGATTTGCGGATTCTTGATCTGCTTTACGGAATTAGTACAGTTGGTGGTATGAATGTGCGGACTTGGCTACTTGGGCGGAAGGTCGTGGGAGTGTAACCCACGGGGAAATTGTATAAGTGTGACATGCTGGTCACTTGATTGTTAAAGATTTAGATTTAGACCAAGTATGGAGGTTATGGTAATATCGCAAATGCGAGAGTTTAAGCCTGCGAGGCGTCCTATTCTTTAGGTTGTGGACCGTATGAGCATGTTTCGGATTGGACGGCTTGATTATTCCCACACGTGTTGAGGTCTTGTGTAGCTTGTTGTGCTATGTGAGCAGGATGGCTCTCGTGATGCAGGTCATATATCGTACCTCAGTCGTGCTTGGGTTTTGTAGTGTATGGCGCTATCCGTCTCCCCGGAGTTGTATTTTTGCTCTTAGCGTGGTTATGGCCGATATTCGGTATTTCATTGGTAGAAGCATTACGGCTTGATGAGCATGTCCTTATTTATGGTTATGAGTGGATCAGGTGGCACGCCGCCACGGGTACGTTATCTGGATCGGGTTGCACGCTGCAACAGTGATATGTTGAGTATGGTTCTCTATATCTATTCCTGCGTATTTTGTTTCTCATTTTCTAAGAAGGGTTCATAACATTTGTTCGACCGTTTATTTCGTTGCGCGGGCTGGGTAATACTTTTTCAGATTTCGTTCCTTCTTACGTGTCATATTCGAGTTATAGCTTGTCGGCGCATTGATGGCATCATATAAGATCGGAGTCAATGTTTGAGGTGGCTTATTACCTGAACAGCTTGTACGGGGTGAGACGAGATTGTTGGGCCTAAACAGTGATTATAGCTTATCGGGTTGCACGCCGCAACAATTATATCTTGAGTATGGTTCCTTATATCTATTCCTGCTTGTACTGGGTGAGACGAGCTTATTGGGCCTGAAATTTGTGCAAACAAATTTATATAAGATACATTAAAGGGAAAATATCATTATTCGGTTCAGAATGAAATAATGGTTCTTGTCAGGAGGAGAGACTCCATGAATTATTGATTTGGAAGGCGGTTATGAGTTTCTACGCGTCTTTTTTTCATCGTGGTAGTATTGCGAGTTTTGGAACATGATTCATATGCATCATGAGAGGTATTGCGGGCATCATATTTGTGAAATTACAGCTATTGTGATCGAAGGATGTTATAATGGGCATGTGAATTATGCGAGGCATAGTGTGAATCCAGCAAAATGTGTACGATCGTGTTTTGGTACAGTGTGTGGTGATTGGTATGGTGTCCGTATGTTAGAATCAGGTATCGTAGAGAAATTCGGAGGTTGGAATTTGGTTCTAAGGCTTATTGACTAAATAAAAGGGAAGACCTTTAGTCCGGCTCGATCGTATGTGCCCAACTAGGTTGTGGTGGCACAGGTAGGTGCACAAGGTGTTGCACAGTGATTTTGGACAACTCTGAAACAGTCCTTAGCACGTTCAAGGACGAACGTATGATTAAGTGGAGGAGAATGTAATGACCCGACCGGTCGTTTTGAGCTCTAACGTGTCGTTCGGCGGTTTGAGGCCTTGAGTAGCTTCACTTCAGGTACTATGACTTGTACGTGTGGTGGGAATTAAATTTTGGAAAGTTCGAGATTGATTAGGAAAGAAAATAATTTTGAAAGCTTTAAGTTGGAAGAATTGACTTAGGTTTGACTTTTGAGTGAACGACCTCGGAATCGGGATTTAAAGGTTCTAACAGGCTCGTATGATGATTTTGGTCTTAGAAGCGTGTCTGGATGTTAGAGGTCCGTATATTTCGGCGTCAATTGGCGAAAGTTGGAAATTGGATGATTTTTGGGAAGTTTGACCGAAAGTGGACTTTTTGATATCGGGGTTGGATTTCGATTCTGGAAGTTGGAGTAGATCCGTAATGTCAATTAGGACTTATTTGCAAAATTTAAGGTCAATCGGTCTTGATTTGATAGGTTGGGCGTCGGATGTAAGAGTATGAAGTTTTAAAGTTCATTGAGCTTGAATTAGGGTGTGATTCGTGGTTTTAGCATTGTTTGATGTGATTTAAAGACTCGACTAAGTTCGTATGATGTTTTAGGACTGGTTGGCATAATTGGTTGAGGTCCCGAGGGCCTCGGGTGGATTCCAGATGCTTAACGGATTGAATTTGGCCTTATGAAAATGATGGTGGCAGCATATCTGGTGTAACCGCACCTGTGAGGTTTTGGCTGTAGGTACGGAGCCACAGAAGCGGCACTATGGCCGCAGATGATACCTTTGGACTAAGTTGGATGGCCGCAGGTGCAGGTTTATTTTCATATCTGAGAGCCCGCAGATGCGAAGGGAACTCCGCAGAAGCGGAAACGAGAGGGGCAGCTGGGTCGCAGAAGCGGAGGGGTATCCGCACATGCGGGAGCGTAGACGCGTGTGGTGGACCATAGAAGCGGTCGCACAGAAGCGTAAAATGGTCCTCAAAAGCGAATTTCGCCTGACTTGGAGGGAACCGCACCTGCGATGGATTTTCTGCGGGTGAGGCTGGTGTTCCGCATGTGCGAAAGGATGGCTGGGCAGATTGTTTTTAAAACGGGACTTGGCCCATCTGTTCACTTGGTTGGGGCGATTTTGGAGAGCTTCAAGGGGAGGTTTTCATCAAGCAACACAAGGTAAGTGACTCCCACCTATTATAAGTTAAATATATAGTTTGTATATGGATTTAAACATAGAAATTAGTAGGAATTGTGGGATTTTTGGTAGAAAACCTAGAATTAGGTATTTTGGAATTTGACCACGAAATTGGATATGAAATTTGGAATAAGTTATATATTTTAGTTCGTGGTGTTATGGGTAAAGTTTACCTTTGAAAATTTTCGGAATCCGGGCATGTGAGCCCGAGGGTTGAATATTTGAATTGCTTGAACTCACTCTGCTGGCTTAATTAATTGAAGTTATAACTGAAATCGGTTTAGAAATAAATATATGCACACTTGGCCAAGTCTTAATACTTTGAGTTTTGGGCGAGTTATTTGAGAAATGGTAAAGATTATATTCATTTTATGCTCATGTGTTGTACTGTAAACACGTGTCTCGTAATTCAGTAAATTCCTTCCTTTTCTTGTGGAGGGGGCCAAACACATCGGTACTATATAGATGCATCCATGGTTCGTTCGGCTCGACACTCGACAGTGTACACATTATTCTGGATCAGGTCGAACGACCTTGGCAGAATCGTGCGTTATATCGCTCGTAGACCGAATATTCACGAGCTAAACTTTCCTATGATGCCCGGCATTTCAAACGGTATTCCGTACTTATTTGATAATGACACTTGACATTGTTCCGAGATGTTAAGGTAGAATACAATATTTAGAAACTTATGCCTTGGAAGAAGAAATTGGAAGATTATGTAACTTACAGATTTACCCCATAATTGTCGTATGCCTCATATATGCTCATGTTTTATTGTATTGCTTCATTTGGACCTTTAGTAAGTATCGATATCGACCCCTCGTTACTACTTCTCTGGGGTTAGGCTAGATACTTACTGGGTACGCATTGATTTACGTACTCATGCTGCACTTCTGCACTAGGATCTGATAGGTTCATTGATGATCACCTTGGCGCGTAGGCGCACCTGTTGAGGAGACTTCACGTGAGCTGCATTCTAAGCTACGCATCGCAGTCCACCGAGCCTCCATTGTACTAATTATTTTATTTTATCTTATTACATTTGGGATAGATATTGTATTATTATTGTACTCCTTAGAGAATGCCCGTGCACTTGTGACACCGGGTTCTGGGGGTCCTTACGGGTTGTTCGTTAATGCAGTTGTGTAAATTCTATTTCATACTATTTAATTAATAAAAATTATGATTTCAAACTACAAAAAAAAATAGGCATTTAAGTTGATCAAGCACCGTTGGCTGGCTTGACGGCGATGTTAGGCGCCATCACGACTTTTAGTGAATTTTGGGTCGTGACACCAATGATTCACCAGGCGGGTGAAAACCTCCACTCGTTCACCTCATCTTGGCCGTTCATCAAACGGGGAATGGACATCGTGGGCCCTCTCCCGGCAGGACAAGGTAACGTACGATTCCTTCTGGTTTTAATTGACTACTTCTCTAAATGGGTGGAAGCAAGAGCATTCGCCCAAATACAAGAACAGGAAATAATAACCTTTATATGGAGAAACATCATATGCTGGTTCGGTATCCCTAAAGAGATCAGTTGCGGCAGCGGACCCCAGTTCATGGGAAAGAAAACCGTCGAGTTCTTCGAGAAATGGCATATCAAAAGGATACTCTCGACGCCATACCACCCCGCAGGCAATGGACAAGCAGAGTCCTCGAACAAGTCGATACTGAACACCATGAAGAAAAAGCTTGAAGACGCCAAGGGACTGTGGACGAAAATATTACCAGAAGTACTGTGGGCTTATCGAACAACTCCGAAAACGAGCATAGGAGAAACACCTTACTCTTTGGTCTATGGGACAGATGCAGTTATACCAGTCGAGGTCGGATAACTCAGCCTAAAGTACTCCCATGAGAGCGGTACGAGCAACGACGAAAGCAGAAGGCAGGTGCTTGACGAGGTCGGAGAACGAAGTGATATGGCCTATATAAGAATGATCGCCCAAAAACAACAAGCAGAACGCTATTATAACAAGAAAACAAGGGTTGGGCCGCTCAAAGTCGGGGACTATGTGCTTAAAGCTAAAACACAAGCGAGCAAAGACACACGGACGGCAAGCTAGGAACAAATTGGGACAGTCCGTACAAAATCACAGCAAAGGCAAATAAAGGATCATTCCAATTAGAAACAATGGAAGGAAAGTTGCTACCAAACAACTAGAATATTAGCCACCTTAAATATTGCAACTTTTAAAAGATAAACCGTCCCCCAAGTCATACTCTTTTTTCCCTCACTCGAGTTTTGTCCCAGTTGGGTTTTCTCAAGGAGGTTTTTAACAAGGCAACGAAAAGAACACTTTATGTCAAAGTATGCGAGGACGAAGCCCGTGACTACTAATTCATTGCCCGGCCTCTCAAATACACTCCAGGTCAACCAATGAAGGGACTAGATAGATTGGGACTGGGAATGGAACGCCAGCCAACGCCCAAAAAACTTGTAAACTTCTCCAAGTATGTAACCAAAGCAACAACATCGAGGCAATAAACTTTACGGTTATAAGCACATCTTTCTAAGATTCAGGTTATGTTCGACCTTGTTCGAACTAACACATACTGGCCCTCGGCCATAATTAAATTCAGGTTATGTTCAACCTTGTTCGAACTAACACCTACTGGTCCTCGGTCATAACTAAATTCAAGTTATGTTCGACCTTATTCGAACTAACACCTACTGGGCCTCGACCATAATTAAATTCAGGTTATGTTCGACCTTGTTCGAACCTACTGGCCCTCGGCCATAATTAAATTCAAGTTATGTTCGTCATTATTCGAACTAACACCTACTAGCCCTCGACCATAATTAAATCCAGGTTATTCTCGACCTAGTTCGAACTAACACCTATTGGACCTCGGCCACAACTAAATTCAGGCTATATCCAACCTTGTTCAAACTAGCATATACCGGCCCTCGGCCGCAATTCTAACAAAAGGTCATGTTTGACCTCGCTCGAACAAACGCCTATCAACATTTAGCCGTATTTCGCCATTAAGTGATCACGGCCAATAAGAAAAAACCAAGGCAACCAAGTGACAAAATTAAAAAACATACAAATACAAAAACAAACCAAAGAAAAGAAGCAGATGCAAAAAACAAAGTTGGCATTTCATACTTGAAACATTTTTACAAAGGCTCATGAAGACGCCACCAACTACACACAAAAGTTATCAAAAAAGAGAAGAAGAAAAACTACTAGTCACTACCATCAGGGCCTTTCGCACCTTCACCGCCCTAACTACCGACGTCCTCGCCACCTTGGTCACTCCCGCTTACACTGCCCACGTCGTCGGGATAAGTGGTATCATACCAAGCGTCCTCTTCAAGAAGGTCCACTACTTCATCATCTCGCTCTTCATCGCCCTCAAGAGTAGCGTGATCATACTCGTACGTGACTCGAGCTTCAGGGGCTTTAACACGGACATCCTTATGAGCAGCCTCAGAAATGATCCCACCTCGTACAAATCTCGGTATACATCCAATTGAGCTTCGGTGTGAATCCATTCCTCATACGATACCCGAGGAACGTTGGGAAATTTCAAAGTATGGGAAGAAGAGGGTTGTTCAAGTAGTTGAGCCTTCTCAGCTTCCAATGCAACCACCTTACCACAAGGGAAGGCGTTATCCTTCTCCAGCTCTCTGACCCTCCCCTCTAGTCGTTCCTCCTTAGATTTCGCTACGGACTGCTCGTTCTCCCGCTCAGCCTGAAGGGTGTCATTCTCTAGCTCAAGTACCTCCAATCTCCTCTGAACGTCCATGCAAGCTCGCTCTGCTTCTCAGCAACTTCACCCATAAGGCCCTAAAACTGAAGATGACATTCTTCCAGTTGCCTATGCAGCCCAACCACTTGCGCTTGAAGATTACTACACTGCCTCCACGCCCTTGCTGACTTCAAGCTCCTCCTCCTTACTCCTCAATGTTCCCTCAAGGCATTTCACTTCTCAATGGACTTTATCAATTCATCATCTTTCTCCTTTAACTCATCTCGAAGGGCCTGCATGTCACCCCCCTTATTAAGTCGTCGATGAAGTTCCCGGTGCTTGCATTGGTACTCAAAGTATATGTTTTGCAATCTCACAAAAAATGCCCTACGCCTCTCCTCCCGTCGGGCGCTCTCGATCTCCAATATCATCATCTGCGACCAGAAAAAGAAAAGAAATGAGTCAGAAACAAAAGCAAGGACAAAAAGAAGAGAAAACATAACGCCAAAAACTTACTCTAAGGGTGAGAGCAGCAATGCTTCTCGACAGAGCAACGTCGTCCAATTTTTCAAGGGTCTTGCCCTTTATCTCGGAACAAAGGGGGTCGAGGCTGGGACCATGTTCTCCGTGTTCTTTAACAAGTCACAATCCATAGGGACCGCGATGGTCCTCGTAGATCCCTCCAACCTTATCTCAAGTTGGGTGAAACCTTCCTCCATCATTCGCAAATCGCCGGCATCAATATCCGACCCGGTCTCATAGCCTTCCTCAGCAACACCTTTTCCCCTTTCAACGGTTGGCAAAGAAGTGTCATCAGCCAGTTGCGAAGTCGACGGCTCATCTTCCCGCAAAGTGTCTGAGACCCCGGTGGCTGGCCATTCCATCTCCATCATCACGTGGGAGCGGGGAGGAAGATGCATCGACATTGGCATCGTCTCCAATGACGATAGTCGACGTCTCGCGCAGCGAAAAATTACCTTCCATCATGTCGGCGACGATGGCAACCCCGTCACCAATATCCACGGGCCTCCTCTTGCGAGGCATCAAATCTTCCTCGCCAAGTGCCGACTCCTCCTCGTCTTCGTCTATGAGGCGATATAAAAAAGAGGTCGAAGAAGGAGTAGGCCGAGACATACCAACAGGAGGAGCCGAGGCACGAGCAGCGGCAGCAACGATCGAAGGAGGGACCGGGGCACGAGCAGAAGATGATACCATCGAGGAAGGAGAGGAAGCAGAGTCCTTGGTGTTCTTCCTCTTTCTGAACGCAGGGATAGGAGCTATCGATCTCGTCGAAGACCTCTTGGCTAAAGTTAAGGAAAATACAAAAGAGAGCGAAAATCAGCCAAAGAGAACCCAAAAAGGAAAATAACCAAGAAGTTGATAATAAAGACAACTTACCAGCCGAGGGAGTGTGGGGGCCAAACCTTTTGACAAAGCCCGGCCACTCACGTATCCCCATGATGTGAGGAAGAAGTCGTCCTACCCAGTCAGAAATATCGTCCACCAAGGGAGGAGGCAAATGCGTAGCTACACAAAAAGAACGAAAGGTTAGAACCACGGCCAAGCACGACAGGGAATTAGATACTTACAAACGAGGAAGTTGTGTACTTACGAGTATAATTTCAAATCTCAGGAAAACCCTCGACATTGGCCACCACGTTCGCAATTCTGAAAAAGAAGAAGTTTGAGCCAGAATTGGTGGTTAGCCTTATCATCCATCTTCACCACCAAACACTTGCCTCCTTGGTGGCGGAGATTTAACAACATCCCCCTGTAAAATCTGGGAGCAAATAGGTGCGTCAAAACGAAGTGAGAGTTCGACCCCGGCCAGCTCCGCAAACTTGGTGAGCATCCTCAAGAGTTTGTAAACGTACGGCGCAAGTTGAGCCGGGAAAACACCGTAATAGCGAAAAAACTCCTCCGCCAACGGAAGAAGAGGAAGAGTATAATCGACGTTGAATGGGTAGGCGTAGAAGGCGCAGTACCTAGGGCGATGAACCTGCACCGCATCTCACCCGGCAGGGATCAACTCGATATGGTTGGGGAGACCGTATTTTGCCTTAAGCTCCATCAAATCAGCCTCCGTCATTGCCGATTTAAAAGTTCCGAGGTCGGCTTCAGGCAGTTTCGAGAAGTCAGACCTGATATCAGGGTTACAGGGAACTATCTCCTCCACCGTTGGGAAGCTTCCATCCTCGGTGGCCACAGAAACATCATCCGCATGAGGAGGAAACACCATCGCTAATGGGATCGTGCTGCTCCCCTTGTTGGACTCACAAGGTACATTAGACATGTTTTCGACGAAATAGCGGATGGTAGAAAACAATAGAGGGTTAAAAACAATAAGCATCGGGAGAGTGAAGGGGAAAGATGCACAACAATGGAAAAAGAAGATGAGGATATAGGGTTTCGATGCAGGAAGTCTGTAAAAGTCGGGATTGCATCCTCACATCCCTATTTATAGAAATTCCGGCGTCAGAACAAAAAAATTACCTCATCATTGCCTGGGATCAGAATCGAAGCGGCAGGACCAATCAGAGTCCTACATAAAACAAAGCAACTCATCGGGAACATGCGTCATGATGACGCGTATGGTCATGACGTCATTTGGATTCATGGACAGCACAACCCCAAAATTTGCGGCTCAAGAAGAGCCACGTTGCTAGTGCGCCTCAATCATCGCAACTCGATCAGCTCGTTCAAACGTTCCAACCGCAATGGACATAATCCACTCATCAAGCCCGCTTGAGGCAGGCCTCAATAAGCGGAGGAACTAACTATATGGGTCAAAATTCGCTCTAGAATATTTGAAATACGATAATACTAAGGAAAGGCTTCTCGAGTCGTCATTAGTCGAGATGGATCAGGAAGCAGTAAAGCTCATAGCCAAAGAGTCGACATGTGTTGTGGTCGAGGTCGAGCACCGTCGATGAAGCTGTAACGGCTAGTTTTTGAAATAGGGTACTAAAGAGAATATGAATATTCTCTTACATGCTATTAGGATTTACTAGGAATATGTCTGTTATAAATAGAAAAAAGAGAGAGAATAGAGACACGTGAGACTCGATTGTAAGAACAACACTTTGAAAAAAATTCATTCTTCACGCAGTACAAGACTTTACCTTTTGCTAAGATTCTCATTAGATCCAAGGAAACCTCAATCGTTCGAGGATCTATCGTTCAATCATTATCAGGTGGAAGGTTCTTTAGTTCCACCTCGTGCTGATTAGTTTATTCCTTTTAATTACATGAGTGCCATTATATTGTCATTTGTTGAATATCATACACATTGTTGCTGTTCTTGATAGTAAAATGCATTTATTACATAGAATCATTGTTGTCCTCATAAGCGCCATTCAACTACCTTCTTTGATTTACATGATCTGAGAATATTATTCTTAACTAAGATTAACCTATGTTTAACTGAAATTAATTATTTGAATCAAGATTTATGTTTTTGGATCAAACAAACAACCGATGCCCAAATATCCGAGATTCATCACTTACTCTATGATTACAAGATCCATCAGCCATTAAAAATCATTCAAATAGAGACATTTAATGAGTGTAATGGCAACATGACTCAAGGAAATGACAACCCGAGTTTACCATTATAAAAGCTAACATTTGTTTATTGGAGAAGATAATCTGTAATTACTAGTATCATTACAGACATTAGAAACTAGATCTATCATTTTTCCTTCACCTTCAGCAGTCTTACAAACTCTCCAATCCAGCTACGAGCATTCAAGTACTCCCGCGCGGCCATCAAATAACATCTCGTTCCCTTTTTGCTTTATATAATTTATTGTTGTATTTCATACTTAATTATAACTGTTTAGGTAATTTGGATTAAATATGTTACTTTTAGCCGTCAATTATAAATTTAATTGCTTATTCCTAATAACTGAATTTTGGGTTAAAACGTGCTCCTTTAACATTTCACAAGATTCACTATTGCACAAAAAGGAAAGGGAGAGATGATGGAAGAAAACTTTCAAATATTCTTTGACATTATGCAAATATGTACAAGTTGTTGACGGCTTGATGCTGAAACTTGAGAGAAGTTAAAAGTCAGTCAACGGAAGGTACTTTGCTGTGATTAGTACTAAATATAACTAAAAAACGAGTTAATTTGCATGAACAAATTCTCTCCACATAAATCAGAATTATGCACTGTTACAAGACAACATTGATCCACACATGTTGTTGACCCATGGATACGTTGTTAATATCTATGTCCGATTCATAATATATTTTGTTCTGATAGGGGAATTACCAAAGGGTTAATCAAAGGGAAAGAGAAATTAACTGGTTTACTTTCAGGTGCAGTATTAATCATTTATTTTTACTTACTTGGTATAGTTGAAAAGAAAAATAAAATAACATATAATTTCTCTTTTCTGTCCAGTTTTTTTTTAGACTTAGAAAAATAGCTAAGCTTAGAGGGTTACACAATCCCTCTAATTGTACTTCACCTCCTATTTAACCTTTTCTTACAAACAAGGGAAGTTGGGGTTCATCCCATGACTAATGTATTTCACCTTTTACACTCCTTGGTCTTATCAGATATGAGGTGCAGGTTGCAAAAGATGCTCACTTCTTAAATTGTAAAATGATCTCTGCATTTTCAACTTAATTTGTATTTCATTTTAATATAGTATTAAATTTTACAACGAGGTATTATTTACCTACAAACGAGCTTAAAAGAACAGCCTCGGTCCATAAATAAATAATGCTTTTTATTTGCAAAACCAGCAGGAAAAAAAAAAGAAAAAAGATATTCAAACTACAAAAGGGAAAAAGTCAACTTTTAATCTATAAATATTAGTGCAAGACTTTTTGAGGGTCCTTTTTCACAAGTAAATTGAGAAAGGGTGGAAATGTATTAAGGGCTTTTTTTTTCACAAATAAATAGAGAACATTAGCAAGGAAAGCTCAAGTGGCAGAAATAGCCAGCTGACCACGGGAAATATTAAGAGTTGTTAGAATAATGTTTTTGAATCCCCTTATTAGAATTTTTTGCTCTGTCTCCGCATATGGTATTGTGATATAAATTGTCATTTCTTGACTATGGTTGTCCCATAAAAACAATAACAGTTAAGTAAGAATATTAGATTAAACTAATTTATCATTCCCATCACTTATTGCGTTCACACACTATAATCCATTGCCTCTTGCTTACTCATCATACCTCTGATCTTCCAACTGGCCTCCCAATTGGAAATGGTAAATATTAAACTTCCTTTGAGATGATGCTTCACAAGAAGAGCCAAACCCACACCTAATTTGGAGTTGATATTTTCCTCATCAAAAACTTTAGAGTTGATATTGTAAGCAGCCAGCCACATAAGAATCCACTAGGAATAGATACTGCAACAGTCAACAAATATTTATAAGAAATTTTGACTAGACAGTCATGATGAAAGATTGTTTTTTAAGTGATTGAAAAATCTAAATTGGGAAAAGGTATGTGAAAGAAGTGGAGGATATGGTGACTATATCTGAAATTGAAAATTCTAATTAAGAAAACAAAATAATCTTTTTAATGGAGAAATTTGGAAGTGCAGTCTAATGGTTATAAGAGAAGCTAAGAGAATTCAAGATATATTATAATTTTCGGTAAAGGGGGGGTTTGGTTAGACTTCACAAGGCCAACTCCTCCCAAATAGAATTATGAAAAACATAAGAAATAGAAATTAAAATGAGAAGTGATTCTACAGCCACTAAATATGAAACTAGTAGCAAGATTTAATCATAGTCATTATTCTACAGAATGATTGAAAAAGATTAAAGAGAATCCAAAGCCAAGGGCAGGGCCGGGGGTTGGAGAATAATATGTGATAATAATATGAGGAAAAAAATGATCAAATGGGTAAGCAATTATGAAGGTGATGATAGTCCTAATAGATTAGACCAAAGGAAACATGCAGAGGTATCATAAGTCAATTAAAAGTTCGTCCTCAATTGATCATCAATCTTCTACAGTGGATTCTATTCATATCACTTTTTCCTTTTTTCCATTTTCTGGGTTTTTGCCTTTTGGCAGACACAAAGAAATACTGTTTCTTGTCTAAGAGTTGTAATATGCCATGATTTTATGTGGTTATAATAATATTAAGGGAAAGAAACTTTTAAAATTAGCAAGTTTCTAATTTAAAAAAGAAAAGAAAATTTTCTGAACAATGTAAGAATGAGAGAATATCATATAAAATGAAACAACTGTTGCAAAATTTAACAAACTTTTCAAACTAGTTAGCTGATGAAATTCTTACTATATGGCTTTTGTGCCACAAAATAAGTTAGTTATAGTGTAGTTTTTTACTCACTATCAACCAATGGCCAAGCCACATACAGTGAAGAGAATTCAAGTTATGTTGCGTAAATAGGGTAAATAGAATTTATTTTTTAAAATAACATACGAAAAATAATTTCTGCCATTCATTAATTCGTGTTTAAAGCAGCAATATAAACAAGCTCCACCAAGATTTTTAGAGATGTACCTAAAAAGAAAAAGACAGAGATAGCAGAGACTGATTCCAGCTTTTGCTTTCTTACCCTGGAATATCTCTAGTGTATTAGTACTTTCCACAACTACTTGAATTTTTCCTACTTTTTCCTATGGGAGGGTGATGGATTCAGCCTTTTCTGCCTCTGCCAGGTGCGGTGTCTGTTACATTATTGTCCGTCTACCTGTGCTTCTGTCTTTATTTGGTCCTATTCCCCCACCCATACACACACACAAACTAAAGAAAAGAATCCTTTAATTCACACCACTTATAATTTTCTTCATCTCTTGTCTCTTCAAATTTGTTGTTTAGGGCGTCTTCAGTTGTGTGATTATCCTAAGGAGACTTTGGGCATTTTTTGGCTCCTCCTTTTGCATTGTTTTTCGTTTTTCTCTTTGGCTTGTTTCCACTATGACATCAGGTGATAGTGGAAAGGCGAGAGTAACGCTGAAAAAGTTGTTAACATAAAGCAATGTCAATCTCCCAAGTTGGAATCTTTCACATGCTCCACTTTTCGAGAAAAACCCTCTTTATATGACTCGAAAATATATATGAATAACAAAAGTTACACCACGTTTCTTCCATAACCATACGCCATGGCCCGTATAAACTTGCATAATTGCTTTCTTGCCTACAAACAATAGGATGTTGTATTGGCTAGATCCAACAGTGAACTACTCCTCAAAGACAAAGAGAGGAGATGTTGTATTGGCTAGATCCAACAGTGAACTACTCCTCAAAGACAAAAAGAGAGATGTAATAGTATGCACATTGCCTCCAAATCGCAGGGCAGGCAAGTGTACCAACCAGAAAACATACAATGAACCTGCGTAAATGCGAAGCCTACAACTAGTACATAACAAATTTCCATTTGCATCGTGTTCTAAGGACATGGCAAGCCAATTTAGAGTTTGTCGAAGTTAATGGATTGTATATTTAAACAGCACCTTGGACAACCCAGTGTACTAACCTCCCAGCTATGTGTGTAGGAGAAATGATGGACCACAATAATTCTACTGTATGCACTTCTCCCTTGCGCATATGCAAGAGATTGTTTTCACCACTAGAACCGTTGATCTCTTATTATTGCACCAAGGCTCCCTTCAGCATGGTACAATTAATTTACCAGTAGAGCTACAACTAACATGTCGAGAGAAAAGGAAAAAAAAAAAGACAACTAACATTTTGTCGTACATTATCCTAAGTAACTTATTATCCAAGTTCAAGATGGCAATCTGTCATTAGAGAATAAGTCACTAGAAGAAAGAAAGAAACGAATACATAATGAAACGAAGTCTGGAGATAACACATGCCCGGCAAAAAT
>MCJB01004858.1:36008-49738 GCA_002018475.1 Nicotiana obtusifolia
GGGGGGGACCTTGAGAAATGAAAAGGACAGAGGAATAGCACCAAGGCTTTTACCCGCTGTACAATTCGTGAGCCGTCGTTTTCGTTTTTTAACTCCTCCCCTGTAGTATACTGATCTTTTCGTTATATTTTTTCCCCTTTCTTTTTTTGTTTCAGCTGCTGCAAAAAAACATGATTTTTGTCACACTTTTTTTCTTTTTGAAAAGTCTAACGTATTTAAAATCATTTCACTTTAACAAAGACGTACTTTCCTTTAAAGAATTTATTTAATATTTATACTTAAAAGAAATGCTCTAGTATTCATAATTTCAATATTTTCTTGCATTATCATTGTATAAAAAAATAAACGGAATAAACGTCTTAAACTAAGGAGTCATCTGGTTTAGAAACAAGTTATGCAGCGTGTAATAATGTATGGGTTAATAATTCAAGAATTGTAATGTGGGATTAGTAATGCACGGATTGTAATATAAAATTAATAATTTATAAATTGTAAAGTAAACAGGGGCGGATGTAGTGTGCTGGTGACGTATTCGCTTGAATCTATGACTTTTGACATGGAGTAAAAATTTATGTATAAAACTGCATTAAAATTGCAAAAATAGTATGTATGAACCCATTACTTTAAAAATATAATGAGTTCAGTGCTAAAAACCTTAAAAGTTGAACCCATGAAATTTAAATACTGGATCCGCTTCTGAAAATAGGAACTAGTAATGTAGGGAGTATAATGCATGAATTTTAATGTAAGGATTAAAAAATAGTATGTTTTATTTACTTTTAGAAAGAAAAAAATGGCTAAATACGTGAGGATTCCCATATTCTTATTCTATCTTTTATTCCTCATAAAATGATATATAAATTCTTGTATAATTTATGTAGATATTAGTGATGTATATAACAAAAATGCCAACCAATATTATGTATATTATGGTGTATTATATACTTCTAAATTTTATGCAAGTTTCAAAATGCAACCAAACAATGCGTTACTAATGTGGAGCTAAGGAGCTTTATGCATGTGGCACACCATCTTTGTAGTGCAACCAAACGACCCTTAGCAATATATAAACTTCTTATATTACGAGGGTAATTTGACAATACATAGCTTTTACTTTAACAAGCCTAATAAGATCATCTAAGCTGAATAGTGTAATTATCTTTAACTAATACTAGCATACGTTAGTTTACACGTTTATTTTACCCATATAATTATGGGAAGTGGTGAAAATGGGTGGAAGAGAATCTCATGATTCTGGTTGCAGGGGCTGGATCTGATGTATCTTGTTATTGGGGACCAATTACGAATGATGTGGAAATATCATGGGATTGGTCGTCCCCTTTTTAATTCATCATAATATCATACGTGTAAATGTAATCATGGCCGTCAAATTTCTCATTCATGATTTGCAAAGAGAGCCTTCCTTTATCCATCAGTATTACTAAAGACTGGATAATTAACTTGCCTTTCTAAAATCAACCCAACACGCTGGGAGGTGCGATCGGCACACAATGCTCGAAGGTCCCTGCGAATTAATATTCATTCTTATTTTTTTTTAGCCATAAAATCTGAGCCAACAAAGACTCTACGTAGTAATACTGGTAATCTAAAACATGTATAATTGACTCGCAAAAAATATATTGACATTTTATACATATTCATAGCCGTACCCAACAAGGTTATAACCCACATGTGACATACAAACAAACTCTAGTATGCAAGTCTAAGAGTATAGCTTGGTTGGGACAAGGCCCCACCGTACCCAAAATGACTGGAACATTTTCTTGAGTACCTAATGACTTCTGAACAACTACTCCGAAGAAGTGGAGAGCGATAACCAACAACTAAAAGGTGCACCTACTGAGGAGGGGCGTCACCAGGTCAATCTGTACTTGTGGCATGAACACAACACCCAAAAAGAAGAGCGTCATTGCAAAAAATGTACTAAGTATGTAAGACTAAGAAAGCATGTAAAATCAATGACATAATGTATAAGATATGAGTACTTGATATCATCCTGGATGTCGAAGACAAGCCACCCGGGGCATAAACTGTAGAAACTATGCAAGTTTTACAAAGAGTTAAGCCACTCATGGAGATTATGCACTAAATTCAATATATTATTATTTAGCCCTGCTTCATATAGTACCCGACCTCGCAGAGAACTCGGAAAAGTTTGTCTCTTTCCTCACATCGTACTCGGCCACGTGAGCGTTTGGTAGAGTCTTATATTACATCATTCCGTATCTGACCTCATAAAGAGTTCGGTCATACCTGGCCGTACAAGGACTCGGTCGTACCCAGCCACACAAGGACTCGGTAGTGTCTCACATTGTATTTCTTCTTAACTAGCTGATTAGTGGTTGCACAATATGTATCATACCCGGCTATCTATAACGTAGCTCGATAAAGTAAAATGGATACATATACATATAAGCACAATGCATGATCAATTTCGGGAGATGATAAGTTTAAACTCAGAGTGAATTATACGTCCCGACCTCAGGATACTACTGGGAACATCTTAAACTTTGAAAGAAATGTTTCTGAGAATGTACAAGAACAGAAACAACGTTATTAGAAGGACTCAGAACTACCAAATGTTACAACGCAAAAATCCTTTTAGAGTGAGAGAGAGACTTGCACCAACTAATGTCAAGAAAGAAAATTGTCTTACATACCTTGTTGAAGAACTAGCTTCACCTCTAAGATGGTTAATCCTCGCCTCCAACGAACTTCCAGAATCAATTCAAAGATAGATATTATAGTGATGATTCTAATCTCCTTCACATTAGATCCTGCTAGATTCAGATTCACCTCCGACTTTACCTTAAGTATGCTTAGGAATTCTAAAGAGGTATTGAGAGTATTTTGGGAGAACTAATACTAGTGATATCTTCTAGAATGAGGGAGGGGAGAGCTGCACTTTCTTATTATATACTATGCCATACATAGGAAATTCTGCTGGCTCCACATGCAAAATGGGCCGTTCCGCCCTGATTGCAGCACCCGGTCAGACAACTGGCGTTAGCCTACTAAACGTGTAATCCCCTTTCGACCCCTCTATCTCCATATGTGTTGTCGCCCGATTGGCCGCATCAGAGGTCAAACTTATCGATTTTTATTTTATGTGTGAGGTGTAACAGAAAATCGATAAGAATTTATTTTATTAAATAAAGATAGATTCGAAATTAAATTGAACTTATATATATTTCATATATTGAAAGAAAAATTAAAGATTCCCTACCATATACAACAACAACAACAAAAATAACATAACCACACGTTATCCCTACCTTGTGAAGATAGAGAGGTTGTATCCAATAGACCTTCGATTTAGGAAAGCATAGGCACCACATTAATGAAAAGACGGACAAGAAGGGACATCACCGAGAAGCTATGTAAAAGCTACATAAGAAACATCAAGATATTAAGATGACCAAAATGAAAGAAACGACAGGTAGTCATAGAAACCTAATACCAACAGAATGCGAGAGTATGTACTAATACTACCGTTATGAACAATCTAGACCACCTACCTCACTATCCTAATTCTCGACCTTCATACCTTTCTATCAAGGGTCATGTCCTTGGTCTATTGAAGTTGTGCCATATCTTGCCTAATCACCTCTCCCACTTCTTCTTTGGCCTACCTCTACCTCTTCTTAGGCCCTCTAATGTCAATCTCTCACACCTTCTCACCGGGACGTTTGTACTTCTCCTCCTCACATGTTCAAACCACCTAAGCCTCGCTTCTCTACCACATAGATGGGTCCAAAAAAGGGATCCAGTAAATGAGATTATGAGAATTAAAATCCTAATATTACGTGAGAAATATGTAGTAAAAATTTGTTGTTTGTTCCTTTTTGTACCAACTATTTAGTAAATAATTTTTTTATTCTTTTTTATAATTGATAGACCTTTTAGACCTTGGTCTAAAGAACCTTTTTTAATCAAACTGAAAACTTACGAGGAAGCATTAATCACTCGTAAGTTATTGCAAATTTTAGATGATAAATCTAATATTTTGTTAGCTACGTGAAAAATATTTGAACAAACATTAGCTCCAAAGCCTACGCCGTTCGAAATGAGTAATCTTCCATGCACTATATGTGCATAACTTTTTAAAATAGAGATAAAATCTAATAACCTGAAAAGGGACATTTGCGTGAATCAATCAAATTTCTATTGGCATCGTTGTCTTGACTGTTTTATTTTGAAACTAAATCACATCATATGAGAGATGTTTGGTAGTACCATCGGATTTGTCAGTTACTTAATCATACGTAAAAGTCATCATCCGTCATTAGTTTTTGATTTGCTACCAAAAGTCCCTTTTCTCCAGCAGTCACCATCTTTAGTCATCGGTAATTAGAAATACGGATAGTTAATTACTGGATAATTAACTTGCATTCAAATTTCAAACAAAGAATCAAACACTCAAAAGCTCCAATAATTTTGTACTACTCCTTACTTATAATTTTTTGGTGATGACCAAAAAATGACACTACTCCCGAATTTACTTTAGTCAAATTTTCTTCCGAAGAATTTTTAGAAATCACGGTTGTTTAATGACTATTGTTGACTTCTTATAGCTATTATATACATAATTATTTATCATAGTTACTATTTAATTGTTACACGACTATATTCGCTGTATTCGTTGTATTCGCGTTACTGTATTCGCGTTACTGTATTCATGAATACAGTAGCGTGAATATAACGAATACAATCGCACAGCTGGACTCCCCTATTAGTGCCGCGAAATTCACCTAAAAAATAAGGGAATCCAACTGTTTAATAACGGAAAGAGGATCAATTAGCATGTATCACCCTAATTTAACTCAACAAAATCAATTCTACATAATTTTCACTGCTACTGTGTTGTATTCCATGTATTCGCGCGATTGTATTTATAAATAAAGTGAGATAATCAAGAAATAGGGTTGTATACCGTTCTATTCAATTCGGTTGTATACATTGTATTCAATTCACAGATATTCATTATTCACTATTAGACGTTGTATTTAATTCATTGTATTCAATTCGACAGTATTTAAACAACAAAAAATTACAAAATACAGTGATAGTCATCTGTATTAAATAAATATAGACCTTCGAAATACATAAATATATGCGAAAATAATGTATTTATACAAAAATATAATGTATTTGAGTGTATTTATATAAAATATAATATATTTGTATCATTGTATGTGACTAAATAACAACTTAAAGAAGAAGAGAAAGTTCATTGAAGATGACGTTTTCCGGTCAAGTAAAATACTATATACATCGTATTAAAACTAAAAAAAAAGATGAACAAAAACCTGACCCTCAAATCTTCTCTGGCGTAGCCATGATCAGTTCTGTTCGCCAGCGGTCAGTGAGCCGCCTGGATGCGAGTTGATGGAGAATGTTGATCTGAGAACGTAGCACGAAAGTAGCAGCGCTAATATTACTTTTTCTTCTAGTATAAAAATTGGGTAAGTTTAACAACAAACCGAATTCGAGATGTCAAAAAGTTCGTGTTACGTTTGAGGGAGAAGAGAGAGCTGATAGAGAGAGATGGAACATAATTACCGTATTTCATGCCTTAATGGTAGGGTATAAAATAAATATTTATTTTGCTACAAAATAAAAAATGTAGCTATGAGTAATAATATTTTAAGGTTATTTTAGTTTATAATAAATAGGGTATAATAGTTTGGTACAGGACATAAAATTTCCTTTTCTTATCCTTTTGGTCCACTTTAAGTGATTGTTTGACCTTTTTTGTGGTCCACAATATTTAATTTTTTCAAATATCAAGAAAGAATTAATTTCTTTTTTTCTAAAATTGTCCTTAAAGTAAAGAGCCTAAGAGTATTTATTATATTTTCAATGAACAAATTAAAATTACTATGATCAATTACATTCTTAATTAATGCTAAAAGATGCATTGCTTAATACGTATAAAAACAACTAAACCAATTTTTAGTAAATTTTCTTGTCAATACGTCTTTCCACTTTTATCATTGACTGGTCTTTTTCTCCTACTATATTAATTTCTCTTATTTTCCCTAGATAATCTTTCTCTAGATAATAAATAGTCAGTGGATTTGCTACACTGTGACGTGAGGTAACATTATACAAAGCTAACCAATGAAATCAAATCATGAGCTAAGTTCCATAGCATGAACTTATTTTAGTGGTGGCTGTACTGCAGATTCTTTTTCTATGTCGAATTACCTTGCGTTTTTGTAAATGAGATTTTATTTAATGCCATTCATATCATTGACTATACATGGACAGGTTTGTTATATTACTAATAGACCTGATTAACACGTAATAGTGATTGACAAGAAAAAACATTACGATTACCCAGCAAGCTCCTTAATCAGTTACACCTTACATTAACACCTGCAGACTTTTCAGCCTAACCATATCCAATCAGGGCTGAAAGATCGAATTAGGCAACTAAGCTATATATAAGTACTGTAAAGGTCGAAAAGGAAGGAACGAGCCATCTAAAAAATACTATCCATAATAATTTTAGGGGTCGTTTTTAATTCCCCCATAGAGATAAAAAAAATACTATAATTCCCGAATAATTAATTTCACTTATCTCAAATTTAATTTCAAAATTAATTATCTGTTATTCCTTCGTACCAAACACGCCCTATAGTCTCACACAGAGTACATTAACATTTTCATTGTATGAACACCGTTTGAACCTCCATTCACGCCTCTACTCCGTAAATATTTTCACCACACGTCAAAGGGCAACTCGTTATGAGCAAATAAAATAAGCAAGCATCTGGCTATTAGTTGCTTAACGAGGAAGACGACCAGGAACGGAGCTAAACTATTAGGTTGGGCTCTGACAAACTTAGT
This sequence comes from Nicotiana obtusifolia, assembly GCA_002018475.1. Lineage (NCBI taxonomy): Eukaryota > Viridiplantae > Streptophyta > Magnoliopsida > Solanales > Solanaceae > Nicotiana > Nicotiana obtusifolia. The sequence continues at coordinate 42,885 of MCJB01004858.1, forward strand.
AGCTTTTGATTAAACTCTATATTTATATAAAAATTTGTTAAATATATATATATACATATTTAACTACAAATCGAGTAATTAAAACGAACGACATTAGTTCATGACAAATTTAGAATCTATAAACTTTCAATTTTTGCTCTGCCTCTAAAAATGACCACCAATAATAACATCATCTAGGGACTCAATTTGATGACACAAGAGAGGGTTTATCCCTAGTTAAAAGTAGGGGTGAGCATAGTTTGGACTAACTCGAAATCTGAATATTTTGGATTTTTCTTTTGGATTTTCAAATTACGGATTGGATTTTGGATTCAATTTTTAAAATTTTTGAATTGCGGATTGGATATTGGATTTGGTACTTCGGATTTTTGGATATCTGAAAATCAAAAAATTTATAATTTATTTAGTCCTTTATCCATATGCCAATAGTAATAAGTTCAATACTGTAACGACCCGATCAGTCGTTTTGACTAATTGCGCCCGCCACGTTTCCCTTGCTTCACACATATGTGTTTATGGTTTTATGACTTGCAGGGTTGGTTAGTTTCATTCCGGGAAGCTTTCGGGTTTATTTGAACCCTTTGACTCTTGACTTAGAAGTTTGAATTAGAAATATTGACCAAACTTTGACTTTTTATGAAAATGACCCCGACGTCGTGTTTTGATGGCTCCGATCGTATCGTGATTTCGAACTTGGGCATATGCCTCGAATTGATTTCGGAAGTCCGTAGGTTGATTTGTGTTGATCTGCCGAAACTTGGCAATTTGAAGTTCAAAAGTTTGACCGAAAGTTGACTTTTAGCTATTGAGCTCGGAATTTGATTTTGGAACTAGAATAGGTCTATTATGGTATTTAGAACTTGTCTGCAAAATTTATTATCGTTTGGAGTTGATTTGATAGGAGTCTGACGTTTAGTTGTAACTTTAGAAATTCTTAAAATTTACTTTGAAATTCATGCCTTTTAATGTTCGATTCATAGTTTTAGATGTTATTTTTGTGTTTTGATCGCGTGAGTGAGTTCGTATGGTGTTTATAGACTTGTGTGAATGTTTGGTTTGAAACCCTGAGGCTCGGATAAGTTTCAAACATGTTCCAGAGTGGTTTGGACTAAAATTGCAGAAATCCGAAATCTGGTGCTCTGGTGTCGCAATTGCGGCTACCCCTTCGCATTTGCGAAGGCAGCAGGATTTTGCTTGGTTCGCAATTGCGAACTATTGTTCGCTTTTGCGATGATGGCCAGTTCGCAATTGTGATGCCTTTTTTCATAATCGCGATGGTGCATATGGCTTTCAGGGTTCACAAATGCGAGCCCTGGTCCGCAATTGCGATGCAAAACCTTCGTCGCAAATGCCACATTGACAACTGGTTAATGGGCTGCGTGAGGGGATTTTTGAACTCATTCTCTCATTTTGAACCCTAGACTCGATAAGAGGCGATTTGGAGAGGGGATTTTCACCTACAAACCTTAGGTAGGTGATTCTACTCTTTTTCTAATAATATTCCATCGACATATCTTAAATTTTAACATCAAAATCATTTGAATCAAAGTGAAAATTTGTGAAACTTCATCAAGTTTTTGAAAAATAAGAAATTTGAGTTTTGAGAGTCTATCTGGACTCAAATTTTGAAACTTTCACATATATGAACTCGTAGAGTCATGCATTAGTCGGAATCTACCATTGGACCCGAGTTTTGATCGGGCAGGCCCCGGATTGACTTTTGTTGACTTTTTAAAAAAAGTGTAAAGATCTTTATCTATTGCAATTAATTTTCCCTTGATGATATTAAGTCAATTTCAGTTAGATTTTAGCCGCATGGAGGCGAATTTTAAGGGAAAAAACTATTTTCGTGTGTTGAATTGGCATAAATGTCTTGCCTAACTTTATGTGGGGGAACTACCCCTTAGAATTAGTATTGATTTGATTCATTTGTGCTATGTGAAAGCCATAAACGCAAGGTGACGAGTGGGTACACGGGTTGTACGTGGTATGTGACCGATTTAGGCTACTTAGACTCTTTCCATGCTTTAGTTGAATTGTAGTATCATGTTCTACATTCTCGTAGTTAATCTATTCTTACTTGTATTAGTTTATCCTTACATGACTTAAATGATTTCTTTATTACTTGTTCTACCTTATAATTGTAAAATTGCTCTCATGCATAGTTAAGCTTGTTGCCTCTAGTAATGTTACATGTTATCTCTCTCATTATTGATTATCATTATTTGAAGTTACTTTTCATGTTATTTCTCTCATTGTTGATTATCATTATTTGGAGCTATTATTCATGTTATCCCTTCCCTTGTTGATTTCCATTATTTGAAGTCACTGTTACACGTTATCTCTTCCATTGTGAGTCATTCTTATTTAATATCGTGGTTATATATTGTCTCTCATTGTCGAGCTATTGGTGTTGAAGCTGTGAAAGCCGTTATTACGTTGAGGCGAAATTGTTATTGTTGAAACACCTTCCTTGTTGAGCATTTTACATTCCTTGTTTTTGTTGATATTCTTTTACCCGTTGTGATGGAGCCATGGGCTATTATTGTGAAAATATTGATATTGTTGATTGTTGGCAAATTGTGTTATATGGGCACTTGCGGTGTGACTTGTTAGTGTAATGTGATATTGACGCGCATGCGACGATATAAGGCTTGGGGTTAATGTGCATGCGGCGGTATAATGTGTGACTTATGTGCGTGTCGATTGTAGGGGAACTACGTGAATCCACGCTGCATCATAAGGTGGGCTAAAATGCATGTAGCTATTTCGAAAAAACTGGTTTCAAAAATCTATTTCAAATATAAGGCTCACGCGGAAGTATAAGGACAGATTGTGATTGAAATTGAGAAATGTGAATACGAGGCGGTACCTCAGTTATGATTTTTTTTTTATACGAGGCGGTACCTCGGTTGTGATTCTTGATTTTTACGAGGTGGTACCTCAGTGATGATTCTTATTGTACATGAGGCGGTACCTCGGTGGTGAATCTTATTGTACATGAGGCGGTACCCCGTTGTGATTCTTGTTGTTTATCTCATTTTGCAAGCAGTTTTGGTGGAAACGTTTCTGTTGTTTTATTCTTCCTTGTTTAGAAGCTGTTGGCAGTATATGACCATTTTGGTTCCCTTTAGTTGCTTCTTTTATGTTACTTTCATGCTTAATTTTCGATATCAGTTCATGCTATTATCTTGTTTCGTATCATTTGTTGCTCCGCTTTCCATTATTTTTCATTCTTATGGTTTATTCTGTTTATTTATATCCTAGTAGGTGTCTTGAACTGACCTTGTCACTACTCTACCGAGGTTAGGCTTGATACTTACTGGGTACCATTGTGGTATACTCATACTACGCTTCTACACAATTTTTGTACAGATCCAGGTACGTCTGCCCATGCCGGACGCTAGAGTTAATTTGAGCTGCTGGTTGGAGACTTCAAGGTATACCTGCTCCACGTCCGCAGGCCTCGGAGTCACCTTCCATATTTTACTTCATGTTGCATTTCCTTCAGACAGTGTTGTATTAGATATTCTAGTTTTATCCTATAGAGCTTATGACTCAGTTCCTCCAATTTTGGGGAGTGTATTGATGAGATTCTGTTTTGTTTCGGAAGGTTGTATCAGTTATTTAGCTTTGTTTTAGTATTTTGGATAATTGTTTCTGCCAAGTTATTAGTATCTGTTAGGCTTACCTAGTCGTAGAGAGTAGGTGCCATCACGACATCTTACGAGGGAAATTAAGGTCATGACAAATACCCTACCCATTAGATATTATCTCATATATTCAATACTAATTACTAAATTACTGTCAGAATACTTTCTATTTGAACATGATTTTACTATTGCTACTTCTTATCAGCCGTATTAATGTCTCTATTGCATTTTCTTGAGAATAATTTCATTACTTGAATATTGTATTTGGATGATTACGGTGAAAATAAGGAACTTTTCAGGCAATTTAACATGAGTACTTCATTTGGATATTCATTTTTTGTAAATAAAAAAAAATAGCTCAACTTATAAGCTCAAACCGAAAATCCAAAATATCCACACGATTAACCCCAAACCGAGCTTAAAAATCCGATCCAATCCGAGCTCACTTGAATTGGATTTGGATTGTTATTTCTTCAATCCGAAAATCAAAAATCCAAACCAAAATTTTCATATTCAATCCGAATTGCCTAAATGCCCACCCAAATTAAAAGAATGATCTAAAAAGGAGTTGAAGGAGCGAATGAGATTTATCTAACAATAGCTAATTATGAAAACTAACTACTTTTCTGTGAATTATATTCTACAGTATTCTTAATATGCTAAAGTGTTGAAAATGTACGAAAGATTTGCCGCACACTCAAATCTTCGCCCTTAAAATAGTCTGTTGCAACTCTGCATGTTCTAACACGTAACATCTCACGAACCAAAATCTAAACCATATTATTGTTAACCAAACGAATGTCAACAATTTGCAATCATGAATTGTTTAAGTTAAATAAGTAAAAGTGGGGCTCCTATTCTAAATTTTATTTTAATAATCAAACAAAGGAAAATCTTATATTCAGAAAATTATGCGGGTCTTATATAAATAAAACATTGTTTTTGTAACGATCAGACCGACCGTTTTGAGAATTTGCGTCCCGTTTGGTGGATTAAGGTCTCGAGCAGCTTCGTATCATGTGTTAAGACTTACGTGTATGGTCGAGTTCGATTTTCGGATGATTCGGGATTTGATTTGGAAGAACAATTCTTGTTTTAGAAACTTAAGCGATAAGAGTTGATCGGAGTTTAACTTTTGTGTAGACGACTCCGAAATGGTGTTTTGACAATTTCAGTAACTTCGTATGGTGATTTGGACTTAGGCGTGTATCCATATTTGGATTTGGAGGTTCGTAGGTTAATTTAATGCATTTTGGCAAAAATAGAAAAGTTGTAGGTTTGGAAGGTTGAGAGGTTTGACCGGGAGTTGCCTTTGTTGATATCAGCTCGGATTGTAATTCTGAGAGTTGGATTAACTATGTTATATCATTTGGGACTTGCATGCAAAATTTGAGGTTATTTCGGATTGATTTGACATGTTTCGGCGCGAGTTGTAGAAGTTAAAAGTTCATTAAGTTCGATTTGAGGTGCGATTTAAGTTTTGACGTTGTTTGATGTGATTTGAGGCCTCGAGCAGGTCCGCGTTATGTTATGGAACTAGTTGGTATGTTCGGATGTGGTCCCGAGGGTCCAGGGTGTGTTTCGGACGAATTTCAGATCATTTCGATCATATTGGGTGAGGCTGGTTTGGGCAGGGTTCTGGTGTGGTCGCACCTGTGGACCACTGCATGCAAGTGCGACGGTCGCAGGTGCGGAGACGAAGGCGTAGAAGCGAGATGGCTGGGAGCTGGGGTTTTGCGCATCTGCGATGTCATTCCGGCATATGCGGTTTCGCAGGAGGAGTTGATACGCACATGTGCGGGCGTAAGCTGGGTTGCAAGACTTAGCAGGTGCGCTTCTTGGTTCACAGAAGCGATTATGTGCGATTGGTCTCTTGCAGGTGCGGTACCTGGGCTGATAAGTAAAGGCCGCAAATGTGATGAATTGCTCACGAAAGTGAGAGCACAGATGCACGTGTTTGTCCGCAAATGCGAAAGTGGTGGGTAGAAAGGTTATAAGTCGAGGGTTTGGCTATTTTCTTAATATTTTGAGTTGTAGCCCTCAGATTTGAGCGATTTTCTAGGGGTTCTTCACGTGTTTGATTGGAGTAAGTGTTCTTTATCCGGAATTGATTATATTTCATGATTCCATAATTATTTTTATCATTAAATAACTTTAGAGGATGACTCCGAGGTCTGCGAACGCGACGACAGGTATACCTTGAAGTCTCCACGGCAACAATCGGTCAGCTATCTAATGATCAACAAACTCCGAAGTACCTGGATCTGCACAAAATGTGCAGTAAGTGTAGCATGAGTACGCCACAGCGGTACCCATTAAGTATCAAGACTAACCTCGGTATGTAGTGACGAGGGACAGTCAAGACACCTACTAGACATAATAACCTGTACAAGTATGAATCAAAACTATCAGGGAGTAATATCAATTTAAAGAACAAAATAATACTTGTAGTAGAAAACTAGAAGCAACAATTAGCAACAAGGAACAAACATGTAATAACGCAATAAACAACCGCTTTCAGACAAGAATTAAGCAAGAATTTTTCCGAGGCACCACACCTTATAATCACAAATCACAGGTCCCAAATTACGAACCCAAACCTCTTGGCATCTTGTGCCCACATTACAAATCAGAACAACACAGACAACTCACGTGCTGCATGGATAACTCACGTGCAATAACAATATCTCATAACCGCACGGACAACTCACGTGCCAATAGTACAACTCTTACATTTAAGGCAAGTATACGAGAAAATATGTATGCTTGTACATGTGTTTTATCACAACTTGAATCAACCAATAACAACTGAGACAACGAATGGCACATAGGAAACAATTCAACAAAATATAAAATGCATGACTCACACAAGGTAGGCACATCATTACATGTATGCTTGTACATGTGTTTTATCACAACTTGAATCAACCAATAACAACTGAGACAACGAATGGCACATAGGAAACAATTCAACAAAATATAAAATGCATGACTCACACAAGGTAGGCACACCATTACACAAATATCATCAATGAAAATGGCCTCAGCCCATCACAAGTCATCACAAATTATCCCGACATAACCCTATTTGTCTCGCCACATGCGCAATAATAAAGTAAATGCCCGCCTTGTCTCGCTGCAGGCGCATAAAAATATTCCCGCCTTATCTCCCTACATGCGCAACCCCCCCCCCCCCCCCCC
>MCJB01004858.1:49758-67922 GCA_002018475.1 Nicotiana obtusifolia
CCCCCCCCCCCCCACACACATGTAAGTGTGTGTGTGTGTGTATATAGAGCCTGCCTTGTCACGCCGCACGTGCAAATATCAATGGTAATAATAGCACGGACAACTCACGTGCGAACACCCCGATAATCCTCTCAACAATATCTCGTGTGCCAAAAAATACAACAACACAATATATCAACTCGTACCACATGTGCTCGTATGCCACCAATGATTCCAATACCACAACCACACATAGCCTCAACTCAACAACACTAAGTACAACAACAACAACAACAATAACAACAACAACAACAATAACACGGGAGTACGACAAGTAAATCGACACAAGAATCTCTAAACACAAAGGATGGAAGAATGAGCTCACAATGAAAGACATAACAAGTAATAATAGTTTCAAATAAGAATAACTCAACAATGGGAGAGATAGTGTGTAACAATGATATTAAATAAGAGTAACTCAAATATGAAAGGGATAACATGTAACAATGATTATAAATACGTACAACACGACGATAAAAGAGATAACGTGTAACAATGATTCCAATAGGTACAACTCAACAATAAGAGAGATAACGTGTAACAATGATTCAAATTAGGTACAACTCAACGATAAGAGAGATAACATATAACAATGATTCCGAATAAGGACAAGTCAACAATGAAAGGGATAACAACAACTTCAATTAAGGTCAAGCAATTACAGAAGAGACAACATGGCATAAAAGAGGCAACAACTTCAACTAAGGCTTATAAGTGTATATTTGGCAACAAGGGTAGAACATGAATCAATCAACTTCAAATAAGACACCTAAGGGTAAATTTAGCAATGGAGGATTTAACTTGATAAGAGAACTTCTTTTAATGTACATAAGAACCTAACGTATAAGCCGGTCAAATTTTCACATATAAGCCGTGCACACACTCGTTACCTCGTATACACATCTTTCACTTAGTTCAAATAATACAAATAACTAATCCTTGTGGGGTAGTTCCCCCACACAACGTCAGGCAAGATACTTACCTTAAAAGCACTCAACCAATACTCAAAAATATCTTTTCCTCTACAATTCAACTCCGCTCGGCACAAATCTAACCAAAATCGACTTATAAACACCAAATAATGCAAGAGAAATACATTTCAATAAATAAAGCTATGATTTTTACACAATTCCTCACAAGTCAATAAAAGTCAACCCGAGACTCGCGGGTCAAAACTCGAGTCCAATGGTAGATTCTGACTACCCATAACCTCACGAGTTAGTATACGTGATTAGTTTCAGAATCCAAGTCCAAATCGACTCTCAAAACTCAAATTCTTATTTTTCAAAAACTTGGCAAAGTTTTCACAAATTTTTATTTTGATTCACACGATTTTGATGTTAAAATCTAAGATATATTGATGGAATATGATTAGAAATAGATTAGAATCACTTACCCAAAGTTTGTAGATGAAAATCCCCTCCCCATATCGCCTCCTACCAAGCCTAGGGTTCGAAAATATGAAAATGAGATTAAAAATCCTGTTCGTCAGCCTTTTGTCCAGTCGCAGGTGTCGCAAATGCGACCTGGGGTTCGAAAATGCGAGCACAGCAAATGCGAAGAAATCATCGCAAAAGCGAACTCCTCACATCCCTGCTATCATCGCAAATGCGATGACTGGTTCTCAAATCCGAACATTGGACCATCCCAAAAGTGATCAAAGTGTGCTGAACCTAGACCACCTTCACAAATACGAACACAGGGTTCGCAAATGGGATCCTAACAGTCTATGCCATACATCTCAAATACGACCTCCCACCTCGCATTTGTGAGGCCTGCAGCACCTGTTCACACCAGCAACGCTAAAACTCTCCCAAACACTCTGGAACGCGTACAGAACTCACCGAGCCCTCGGGGCTCCAAACCAAATACCAACACAAGTCTAAAAACATAACATGAACTTGCTCGCACGATCAAACTATCAAAATAATATCCGATACCTAGAATCGGACCTCCAAAACACATGAATTCAACATGAAACTCAAGAACTTCTAAAAACACAAACGCACGCTCGATTCCTATCATATCAACTCGGAATGACGTCAAACTTTGCGGACAAATTCCAAATGACAAGATGGACTTATTCCAAGTCCTGAAACAGAAATCCAAACATGATAGCTACGAAGTTAACCTGCATTCTTGTAGTAAGCAGGTGGTTGAGAAACACGTATTATTGGGAGGGGGCAGCAGGCAATTGATATCGTTCTCGCACTCGATCCTGCAGTTGGTAGGTCAAATTCCTTCGTCCAAGTGATTGAGTTGAAGCTTTGGGCATAGAGTGGAGCGAGACCATGGAGAGGAGTAGAGTCTAGCAACATTGAGCACGGTCAAAGTTATAAAAATTCTAAGCCTTTAAATTGCCAACTTTCGGCAAAACAACACAAATCAACCTATGGACCTCCGAACTCGATTTCGGGCATACGCCCAAGTCCAAATCACAATAGAACCTATCGGAGCCATCAAAACACCGCTAAGGGGTCGTTTTCACAAAAGTAAAACCTCGATCAACATTTTCGACTTGGGCTTCTAAAGTGAGAATCACTCGTCCGAATTTATTCTGAATCGTCCAAAAATCAAATCCGAGCACGCATGCAAGTCATAATACACAACAGGAAGTTATTCAATACCTCGAACCATTGAACAAAACCTTAAAGCTCAAAAATGACCGTTCGAGTTGTTACATTCTCCCTCTCTTAAACAAACGTTCGTCCTCAAACGTGCCAAGAATATTTCCTAAGCCATCAAATCACTGTGTGAACTCACCATGCACATACACATGGGTGATCCTACGTCACCCCGATCCACACAAGCCCGACAATACCATATCAACCGCAAATTATTCCTTCCACTCATGCCGAAAAGTCTTAGAATCAAATTTTCACAACTACCAAATGCCCTATTATCACACAAATACACCGTAAAATCCTCAACTAGCTACAACAGCTCATGCATACACCTATAAGGTATAACCACACTACATAACTCGTCATCCATATGCCTATGGCAACAACTCTACCCACAATAGCTGCCCATCATTAGGCCCGGTATCGGCAAACAAACTCATATCGACTAGAACCTTGTTCCAAACCTTCAAAACGTTGAAAATAAGGCAAAAAACATACGAAACTCATAACTACTCATCCTATCAATAAGACACCTCAAAGGCCAACTGGGTACATACATTGCAATCCAAACCCAACAAGCACAACTCGAATATGACTAAATATGAAAAGAGGAACACATGAGAGAACCGTCAAACAAGCCAAGCAGGCACAACTCCCCACTAATACCATACTGTGGATCCAATCCACAAGGAAGAAGCAAGACACACGCAACAAACACAACAAATCTTACCTTAATATGACCTCACCGCGGTGCATAGCCCGGCACCAACACACATATTCACAAAGAACTCCAGGTCCCCATCTCCCACTCGGAATCACAATAAGGTAAATATCTTAGCAACTAAACCATCTTACTAACTCAACCTCGTGGAACCCAAACCACAACACATGCAACTTCCCATACCTGTAGAGCACCCAAACCATAAGTCGAGCCAAACCATCCAAAGATCACATCAAATCCTACCGTATTTAACTAACAGAAAGTCCACCCAAGTCTCATGACCCTCAATAGCAACCAAACTAGGACGACAGACATGAGCTATCATAATAGAATTCCTCAACTAGCGTGAACATAGTACAAGAATCGCAAAACACAACCACATCTGAAATAAGGAAGGATGAATCTTACCAATAAATGGGATCGGAATGAAGTAACACAAATGCATCTCTATAATAAACTGAAATCGTACTTGTAATGACATCGTATGGTGCATCAGCCTCTGCCCAACCAGGAAGAGCATAAAAATGGGCACGACCTCCCCCTCTAGGGCGACCTCCATCCGCCTGACCTCCACACCTAGATGGCGATGCAGGTATAGCAGCAACTGGAGCGGAACTCATAGCCTGAATACCCCGTTGTGACACATCTGTCCGGAGTATAGGATAATCTCTCACCATGTGGCTGGTATCTCCACACTCAAAGTAACCTCTCCGCTGATGTGGCTGCGGAAGATGCCCGGTATGGGTACTCTAGGACCCATGGATATCTGAAACACCGCGTGAAGCCTGAAGTGACATACCCTGCCTCCAAAATAGGGATCAGTAGATCATCCCGGTCCACGAGGCCTCTTAGCCTCCCTGTCCTCTCTCTTCTGACCCCGCATACCCTCTAATCTGCGAGCGATCTCTACCACCTGCTGAAGTGGAACATCCATCTCCAACTCCCAAGCTATGCTGAATCGGATAGCATAATTGAGCCCATCAATGAACCTGCGAACTCGCTCTCTAACTGCAGAAACCAAAGCAGGTGTATGCCTGGACATATCACTGAATCTAACAACATACTCTCACACTGACATAGTACCTTGGTGCAACTGCTCAAACTCTGCACGCCATGCATACTGAAGGATCTGGAGAACAAATTCTCTCAATAACATCTCTAAAAATTGAGTCCATAAAAGTGAAGCTGCATCGGCTAGGCTAGCCTTCTCGTAAACCCGCCACCATTTACACGCTGCTCTCGACAGCTGGAATGTAGTAAAAGTAACACCCCTCATCTCCACAATACCCATGGTGCGGAGAATGCAATGACACTTTTCTAGAAAACCGTGTACATCCTCTAAAACTAAGCCACTGAAAGTAGGAGGACGATACTTTTTGAATCTTTCAAGTCTCAGCTGGTCCTCCTTAGATGCCCCTGGCCTGATCTCAGGCTGAACCAGAATAACAGGTTGTGCTGGCATGACACCTGGAACCTGACTAAGATGGACTCTCTGCTTTGGCATACTGGCGGTGGGAGTCTGAGATCCTCCCCCGGTCTGTGAAGTAGCTGGGACAACGTAATCAATCCCACTTGAGCAAATTTATCAAACATGCTCAAGAACTGCGTTAGGCGCCTCCAGTGCTTGTCCCCTAATCAGAGCTACTAGTGCCTCCTCGGCGGCTGCTCTGGCAGGTGCTAGCTATAGCACGTGGTCCTCCTCGGCCGCTGCCTCTGCACCGACCCCTAGCAACAGGGCTCTAGGGGAAGCGTCATCAATAAGTGCAGCTCGTGTTTTCACCATTTGTGAGAGTATAGAACGACAAGGGCTCAAACTCTGAAATCAATAAACTCGCACGATAGGAATGAAAAAAGTGAAGTTTCCTAATAGTTTTGTAGCCTCTCGAAGGTAAGTACAGACGTCTCCGTACCGATTTACAAGAATCTACTAAACTTGCTAATCACTCGTAGCACCTATGAATATAGAGCTATGATACCAACTTGTCACGACCCTAATTTCCCTCTATAGGATGTTGTGATGGCACCTTGTCTCTAAGACTAGGTAAGCTTAAAACTTACTGATTTAATAACAGATTATTAACCAAATAACTATTAAGCATGAAATAGAAAATTCTATAATAAGCCAACAATCCAAGGTAGATACATAACATCCAAAACCGACAGTACAAAAGCTCTACTGAGTTGACTAGCAAAATTTCTAAGTACAACTGTTCCGGAATATAAATAAACTATACAAATAACTTCAGAAGGTGACTCCGAGGCTTGCGAATGCGACGGAAAGTATACCTTGAAGTCTCCACGACAATACTCGATCAACTATCTTGCGATCAACAAACTCCAAAGTACCTGGATCTGCACAAAATGTACAGCAAGCGTAGCATAAGTACACCACAAACGGTACCCAGTAAGTATCAAGACTAACTTAGGTAGAGTAGCGACGAGAGACAGTCAAGACACCTACAAGACATAATAATCTGTACAAGTATAAATGCAAAGCTAACAGAGAATAATATCAATATAAAGCTAAACATGGTGAAAAAAACAAAACAATACTTACAATAGAAAACTAGAATCAACAATTAGCAACAAGGAACAAACATGTAATAACGCAATATACAACCGCTTTCACACATGAATTATACAAGAATTTTCTAGAGGCACCACACTTCATAATCACAAATCACGGGTCCCAAATCACGAACCCAAATCTCTTGGCATCTTGTGCCCACATTACAATCACAACTGCACGGACAACTCCCGTGCCAATACCATTAATACCTCATATCTACACGGACAACTCACGTGCTAAGGAAGTTACAATATCTTATATCCGCACGAAAAACTCACGTTCCAGTAATAACAATATCTCATAACTGCACGAACAAATCACGTGCCAATAGAACAACTCTCACATAGAAGGCAAGTATACAAGAATACATGTAAATGATCAATAAATATCAGGGTTCATCTTCTTAAAATGATATGAGTTATTAATTACATGTATGCTTGTGCAAGCGATCTATCACAACTCGAGCCAACAAATAAGAAGAGAGACAACGAATGGCATATAGGAAACAACACAAATAAATGTAAAATTCATGACTCAGACAAGGTAGGCACACCACGATACAAATATTATCAATAACAATGCCCCCAGGCCATCACAAGTCATCACAAATCATCCCTGACATAACCTCCCTTATCTTGCCACGTGCGCAACAATAAAGTAAAAGCCCGCCTTGTCTTGCTGCACGCACATAATAATATTCCCGCCTTGTCTCGCCACATGCACAAATGCGTGCGCGCACACAGACACACATATATATAGCCCGCCTTGTCATTCAGCATGTGCAAATATTTACAGTAACCATAGCATAGACAACTTACGTGCGAACACCCTGACAATCCTCTCAACAATATCACGCGTGCCAAAAGAACATAGCAACACAATATATCAACTCGCACTACATGTGCTTATATGCCACCACATTTCCATAAATGATTCCAATACCAAAACAATACATAGCCCTCAGCTCAACAACACTAAGTACAACAATAACAATAATAACAAGGGAGTATGACAAGTAAATCGACACAAGAATATCTAAACACAAAGAATGTAAGAACGAGTTCACAATGAAAGATATAACAAGTAATAATGGCTTCAAAAAAGAATAACTCAACAATAGGAGAGATAGTGTGTAACAACGATATCAAATAAGAGTAACTCAACAATGGAAGGGATAACATGTAACAATGATTACAAATATGTTCAACTCGATGATAAGAGAGATAAAATTATTCCAATAGGTACAACACAGCGATAAGAGATATATCATGTAATAATGATTCCAATTAGGTACAACTAAACGATAAGAGAGATAACATGTAATAATGATTCCAATTAGGTACAACTTAACGATAAGAGAGATAACGTATAACATCGATTTCAAATAAGGATAAGTCAACAATGAAAGGGATAACAATAACTAATTAAGGTAAAGCAATTACAAAAGAGATAACATGGCAATAAACGAGGCAACAACTTCAATTAAGGCATACAAGAGTATATTTGTCAAAAAGGGTAGAACATGAATCAATCAACTTCAAATAAGACACGTAAGGATAAATTTAGCAATAGAAGATTTAACATGATAAGACAACTTCATTTTAATGTACATAAGAACCTAAGAGTATAAGCCAATCAAATTTTCACATATAAGTCGTGCACACATTCGTGACCTCGTGTACACATCTTTCACGTAGTTCAAATAGTACAAATAACCAATCCCCACGTGGTAGTTCCCACCACAACATTAGGCAAGATACTAATCTCAAAAGCCCTCAATTAATATTCAAAATAGCTTTTTCTTTATAATTGACCTCCACTCAGCACAAATCTAACCAAAATCGACTTAATAACATCAAATAATGCAAGAGAAATGCATTTTAATAAATAAAGCTATGATTTTTATACAATTCCTCACAAGTCAATAAAAGTTAACCGGGACTCGCCCGGTCAAAACTCGGGTCCAATGGTAGATTCTGACTATTGGTAGATTCTGACTACCCATGACCTCACGAGTTAGTATACATGATTAGTTTCAGAATCTAAGTCCAAATCGACTCTCAAAACTCAAATTCTTATTTTTCAAAAACTTGGCAAAGTTTTCACAAATTTTTATTTTGATTCACACGATTTTGATGTTAAAATCTAAGATATATTGATGGAATATGATTAGAAATAGATTAGAATCACTCACCCAAAGTTTGTAGATGTAAATTCCCTTTCCAAATCGCCTCCTTCGGAGTCTAGGGTTTCAAAATATGAAAATGAGACTAAAAATCTCGTCCTCACCTTTTTGTCCAGTTGCAGGTGTTGCAAATGCGACATGGGATTTGCAAATTCGAGCCCAGCAAATGTGAAGAAATCATCACAAAAGCGAACTTCTCACATCTCTGCTGTCATTGCAAACGCGACTACTGGTTCACAAATGCGAATATTGGACTATCGCAATAGCGATCAAAGAGATCGCAAATTCGATCACTGCTGAACCCAGACCACCTTCGCAAATGCGAACACAGGGTTCGCAAATGCGATCCTAACAAACTATGCCATACATTGCAAATGCGACCTCCCACCTCGCATTTGTGAGGGGTGAAGTACCTGTTCACACCAACAACACTAAAACTCTACCAAACACTCCGAAACGCATACGAAACTCACGCGAACCCTCGGGGCTCCAAACCAAATACCAACACAAGTCTAAGAACATAACATGATCTCTCTTGCATGATCAAATCATCAAAATAATATCCGATACCATGAATCGGACCTCCAAAACACATGAATTCAACATGAAACTCAAGAACTTCTAAAAGCACAACCACGCGTCCGATTCCTATCTTATCAACTTGGAATGACCCCAAACTTTGTAGATAAATTCCAAATGACAAAACGGAATTATTCCAATTCCCAAAACAGAATTCAAAATACTATAGCTATGAAGTTAATCTACGGCCAAACGTATAGAAATTTTAAGCCTTTAAATTGCCAACTTTCTCCAAAACAACACAAATCAACCTACCGATATGAACCTTCAGAGCCATCAAAACACCGCTACACGATTATCCTTTTCATGGAAGAGTAGTTTTGTACATCTATAAATTAAGGCTTTATTCTCATACAACAACAACAACAACAATAACAACCTTCATAATGTAGCCTTTATGAGAATCTTGTTTAGGGAAGATTATTCTCTCAAAAATTTTATCATCTCTTTTATATTAGTGATAGATCATATGTAGGTCGATTTATCAATCCATTGGAAATTATTATGCTTAATTTAGTATATTTTTCTTTTGTACTCTGATTTATCGTCCACCAAATTTTGTATTGTTAGCTTCTGCATGCATCATATTATTTCGACCCCAACAAGTGGTATCAAAGCCAATAGTTAAACGAGGTTGAAGACATATTAAAGGCAGGTTCAGATCAAGCAATGACCAATTTGACAATAATGAAGATTTTTGTCTAAGAAACTGTCCAGAGTACTATATGTGGAGAATAAATTTTTAACTATAATTTCAATAGTCCTTGTTGATGCATCTTTATGAAAATAAAAACCCATTTTTAATCCATGTTTGGGTCACTTTTAACCAAAGTCAGTTATAAGCCATGCCTACTTGTAATGCATGGGCTCCAATGTCAGTTTTAACTCACGCTTATTCTTAATGTGTGGGCTCCTTTTAATTCATTCTTGGGCTTCTTTCAACCAATACCAACATTTTTTAACCTATACCAATTTTATTTCATGGCAAGTAACAATGATGAAGATTGTGCATGTGAAGAAGGTGGATCAAGTATTGCTAGAAAATTCAGGTTAAGAGGAGAATTGTTAGGATTTTATCCTGAATTTTTAATCTATTAGGACTCTCTTTCTTGAAGGGAAGGAAAAAAGACTCCTAAAAGGAACAAAATATTTTTCATATATGAAAAGTAAAAACAAGATAAGTTCAACCTACCATGATTTTTGGCTTTCCACCCGTATTTGAGGGCCAGTTCTTTTCACCAGCGGGTCTCAAGCGTAGTGACGTCCAAAATCTTCTTGATCCACTGGTCCAAGCTTTCAACCCTTGGTGGTGTCCACCGAGTTGCTGAAATAATGAAAGAAGAAGGATCGGTAATAGCATGGGACAATCTTTAACTAGGTTAAAAGACAGACGATGAACTTACAAGTACGGTTCCATGATGTAGGAAAGGATGGAGTTGTGGCCGGGATGATGTCCCTAGTGGAAACTGCAACGAACCGCTCCATCCATTTACAATCGTTATCATCGTCCATACTAGTTAGCAAAGCATGGTGACCACGTTTGCTGAAGTTTATCATCTCTCTATGGAAAATCTTAGGGGAATAAAGGTTCATTAGTCGAGCCAGAGATAGCTCTTCCCCTGTCTCCTGGCATAGACGCCGAAGACCAGAAACCGTCCGCCATACAGAAGGGCTCACCTGTGCAAGCAGACTTGGTAACAAAAGCAAAACTCCAAGATAACGGAGTCAAGCCCCCCGCTCAATGAGAACGGGCCCAAAGTGAAGCAGTACACGTAAACGTACGTAAAACCCTTCTTGGAGAAGGTTACCCGCTCCGCTAGGTCAGGAGCGATAATGTTCAAATCTTAACAACCACAGTATTCCTTCACAGCAGGGATGCCAGAAGGATAGATGGAAGAAGGATACACACCTACAGCCCATGTGCGAGGGTTAGCAGAAGGATACTTCTCTTCAAAGTCCTTAGTTATAGTAAGTCTTCTAGGGATAATGGTGCTTACTGTAGGAGGAGCAGCAGCATCGGTACTTTCTTTGTTCTTTGAAGAACTAGAGTTTTTGAAGAAGAAGCCATTGTCAACAAAGGGAAATAAGGTTTTCTCTGAAGAAGAAGGTTGAAAGCAAGAACGAGTTGAGTAAAAAGAGTTTGAGAGAGTTTGAAAAATCATGAAGTGTAAAAAAGAAAAAAGATTGATGCGTATAAGTAAAGGAAAAGGCGACTAAAGTCGTGGCCATAATGACCTCGAGAACCGGTGAAAGTGTTGCTAAATCATGGGATGACGCGTGTTTGGGACATTAAATGCGAAGAGTAGTGCGTCTAATCAACCGTCAGAAACTTTTCAGAGGGGGTCAGAGAATTTTACGCCAAGAAAGGTATCGGTATCTTCACCAACTTTCCGGTGGCACAGGATGTGTCATCGAAAAGCAAGGGGACAATCTGTATAGGGTAAAATATATTCATATTAAATACTCGCATAATAAAGTGACACGTGGAGCTGGAGACAAATGGAAAGCGAAGCAAATAGAAATCAAGTCCGAGGGCATCAATCTCGTTTGTTTTCGAAGGCAATGTTGCTCATAAAGACAAAATAAATGTCTGTCACCCAGTAACATTTAATGAAGAATATTCAATAGCATTAAGTAGCCCGTTACTGAAAATATGACATTCATGGCCTGCCGTTACACATTCTTCAATGGCCCCCATAATTGTCATTTAAGACGGGCTTGATCCTAGAACCTTTGTTCCCTATGAGCAACTATAAATAGTGAATTCAACAACCATTGTAGGGAACACGAATTTTTGACAAGCTTATGCTATATACTGTTCAAAGCTCAATACTATTTTATCTTCTTACTTATATCGTTACTACTGCCTCCGGAAGCTCTGCTCCTGAAACCAGAATTTCTGCTGTCTTATCTCGATTTCAACGCTAAGTCTTATATTCTTGTTTAATTTATTTATCATTTTGGGATCAAATCAATTCCTTTGTCTATAAACCACGTATAAATTCAAGTGTACCGTTTTACGGGTAAACATCTATAAATTAATACTTTTTTCTCACAACAAATACAATAATAATAACATCTACAATGTAGTCATTAAACAATCTTGTTTAGAGGAGATTTTTTTTCTCATAAATTTTTATATTATTATACTAGTTTTTATATGTAGGTCAATTGACCAAACCCATTATAATGTCCTATTCTAAATATATTTTCTTTCTTGTCTGATTTATCGTCTACCAACTTTACATTGTTAACTTTCGCATGCACCATGTTATTTCGATCACGTCTTTCTTTAGTTCAATTTGTAGTCAACATGTTTTATACAAAAAGGAACCCATGTAACGGTAGGAAATCCTTTTTTTAACACCTAATTCAATAAGCATCCTAGCATAAGGAGTACTATCTTCCTTTGTAATGCATTCATCCGCATAAAGAGGACTTCCTAGTCCACTCCCTATTCTACTCGGCAGTTTTGCCCCCAAAACTTTGCTAAATATTCACCACAAAATCTGTTTTAAAGAGAACTTTCTAAAATAACTCAACCAACCCTTTTTTTTTTTTTTTTTTTTTTTTTTTTTTGTAAATGAAACTAACAACTTTCCGCCAAAATATTCAGCATCACATATTCAAAATTTGGGCCCTTATTGAATCCATTTAGAGACCCATGCTTTCTTGCTCCACTTCTTTTACGGTTATACCCCTACTCTTAGGGTTTGGGTCCGTCTGCTTCCAGTTCTAGAGACTTATATCTTCGTGCTTTAGCTATACCAAAACCCTAATTCGACATTGAAGCTATTCGCCGCTGATTTGCTACACTCCACTTATTTTCGCACTCAATATTTTTTTACTCTCAAAGCATAATCAAAGTAAATCAGTTTTGCTAATCGAGCTTTCTATCCGTTAATTGTTCTTTATATTGTTTTATCGTTTGCTAGTTTAATTTTTGATTTTTTGTTTGTTTGCATTTACATGGCCGGTGATGACAAAATATTTGCACGAGCAGCAGCAACAATTTTAATGCGCACCTATGGTTGTTACCATGGGGTTGTTGTTGCTATGAATAATGTGCCAATATGCTAATCTGAGGCCTCTCTTTTTTCTTTTCTTTTTTCTGGTGCTTGTTTCAGTTTATTTGCTGGTAATTGTGATTGTGCTACATATTTATGTATGGTTAATGTTAAGACAAAGTGTATATCAAAATAAAACCAGAAACTTTAGCATCCCAAACAAGACAGGAGATGGTTGCTATAGTAGTTCAACCCTTCAATTGTAGTCAAGGAGTTGAGAGTTCGAGTCACCATGGGGAATAGGTTCACAGAGAAATCCTTTCCCCAAGGGTCACTGCTTGAGTGGTTTACCACGAGAGTTATTTTCTCTTGTCTTTATGTTGTTTCGGATGCTAAAGGTTTTGGTATTTCAAAGTCTATTTTGGCATAATAATTTGTTTTAAGCATGTCATTGTGCATTCATTTTTTTAAGCTCTTAGGAAATGTGATGGTTGTTTGAGTAACCAATTTTAGTTACCTTGATTCAGAAGAGTAAATCCAGGACATGACTAGACAAATTCCAGAGCAAATCTCGGTAATTGGTTCATAGTTAAGATATCCTAGTTAGGTGTCCTAAATCAGGCAGTCAGTTTTTGATCCATGATAAAATGAAAATGCAAAAAAGAAAAATTGTATAGCGAAAGAAACCCTCTATATATCAGGACTTGACTTTTGTGTTGGTTCTAATTTCAGGGACCTTAGATTGCTATCTTATTCATGCTATTTGTATATCACCTTTTTAGGATGCTTGTTTCTCGGTGCAACTTGCTGCATTTCATAGTTTTAAAATTGTTGTCTAAAGTATGCATCTGATCTGGTCTGCTCAAGTAATTTAAATAAAAACTTCTCTTCGCTTGAAATTGTTTGCCCTCTGATACCTGCTCACTAGAAAGCCTTCTTTTATTGTTGTCTGAGGCTGTGGAAAATGCTGCATAATTTTTGTTAGTTAGTGCAGATATGCATTAGCACTTTTTCGTTGGTCCTATACAATCTCAACCTACTATCTTCAATAGAATTAGGAAATTTAATTGCCTTTTGCACTGCATTGGTACATCAGGTTCTTATTTCATACGGCGCTGAAGGAGATACAGCAAGGTGGTTTCCATCTTGTGGGACCTCCTTCGGTGTAGTGACAACAGTATTCCTGAATAATTTTTTCAAGAAACTTGAAGTTTCGTTTTCAACAAAGAACAGTGTTGTCGGATGTTATGTACTATGTTATCAGCCCATGCACCAGTCTATGGATTCTTGTGAGTTTTCACACATGAAGCACCTGCAACTATGCCTGGAAAATCTGGACATTATTTTGTAAACATTTTCGGGATTATCTAGGTGATACTACAGGTTGTCAAATCTCTATTATCTGCTTGGCAAAGACACATAATTGATAAGAGGTTGAAACAAGTTTGGAAGACCATTCCCTTAAGCATCATGTGGACCATTTGGTTAGAAATTAGAGTCGAATAGAAGGTGTTTTGTAGGGGAGAAACAGAACTCTCCTTTGTAAAGTACAAATGTATACCAAACTTGCATTTTTGGTGTAGGAGCTGCTTGCTAGAGTGTCCACTCAGCTTTTTGGAATTGTTGGATTCTCCGAATATGTAACCAGCAACTAATTTTGTATTAAATAAATTCCCAGGTGAGAAAATCCTCTGGTATATCCTCAAGAAAAAGTCCCTAGCTAAAATCGCAACAATAAAACCCCTAGGTATTTCCCATGTAAGCAGATCCCTAGATAAATCCCCAAGAAACTAGTGCCCAACTAAATCCGCAGCTAACCTGCTCATCCTTTTGTACTATTGCTAGTACCCTTGGAGTGGTTTGGTTTGAAGACTAAGTTATGCTGGGATTAGTTATACTGAGATTAGTTTTTTAGGTATTATATTTTATTGGGTGTTTATACATATTGTATTAATCTTGGAATTGTCAATTTTATTGTTTTATCCTAGGATTATTGTTTCACCCTTTGACAGGTATAAGTTATTCCGATACTATTTTTAATCCCGGGATAACTTCTTCCAGAATTAGTAACCAAACGAGGGATAAGGTGATATTAAATTTTATCTCAGGATTATATTTGCTTATCTATGTTTATCTATCATACCACATGACCCCTTATTTTTGCTTCATTAATATAACATCTTATCTTATCAAAGAGATCAGCCGATGCGCCGGTCTAATATGCAGTTGATCCTAACTAGTTTGAAAGTAATGCGTAATAGCTATAGCCTTATTTCAAATGAAAGTTCTGACCATGCAATACTTTTTGATACTCCTGATTACGCAGACAACCTTGTTATACTTTCTCCTTGTAAAAGTTCCAGTGTATATGGATGTTACCAAATTTCCTTCTATAAGCATGTTCAATCAAAGTAATTTAGTGCAAAACACAATATTGCAGCTAACCCCAAGTTTTTTCTTTTGTTAAAAGTTGTTTTCATTCTTTGTAGAAAAGCAATAAATTGTTGTTTTATCTTTCCATTTGTGAGAGAAGCCGACTTAAGTATCAATATTTAGAATATAATTAGGAACCTCCTGCCAAATAATAATTGCTAGTATGTGTTGATATTGTTGTAACAAAAAACCGGTATAAAGTCTAGTATTTCATCACACTCTTGATTGTTATCGCAATGTGTTTGGCAAAACTGGTTCAAGTGTCACCAGCCTTACATTGGTGTTCTATCTCCACAAATTTCTCGTCTTGCATATTGCAATTACATTTAGGCATTATTCCAGAAGAGAAATACTACCGTTGATAAAGACATCAAAATTCTCATACTACAAAAGTTTTGAACTGTAAGGGGAAGAAACGAAAAATCAGAAATGAAAGCACTCCTGTTCAGCAGAAAGGTACAACAAGTAGAATCAGGTAGTAAGCTAACAAAAGCAGTAAGTTAGAAGAACCAAACTGGGAGGCATATTTGTCTATTTACAAAAGCAACAGGAGAAAGGTCCAAGCACAGGAAACCCAGGCGATTAATTCAGCAAAGAACAAACTTGCTGCAATTCAACTGGGTGTTAGTTCAGTGGCCAACACACACAGGGTTATGCAAACGCCAGCGCAAACACCTCAATACGTCTTGCAGAACCTGTATGAATCAGTCTATCGATCATTATACTTGAAAGGCAACAAACTGGTTCATCTGCAAACAAAATAATACTTGGGGTTTCCAGAAAAGAGATATTATGTACACATTACATACAACTTATAATCAAAAGCCTTGGACAGTCTGTTAACAGTTTATAATAACCAAATAGTACAGCAGTATCTTGTCCCACCAGCAGGTTGTTCATTGGGATCACCAAACACAAGCTGCCTAAATATCAATTACTACTGCTCAATCCAGTACACAATCATATCAAAGTGAGCAAATGACAATCAAGTGATGATTTTTCCGAGTAAAAGGTTACAGCAAAAGCACCTGTCATTATTCACAGGCAATTTTGGTGTCAAAGCTGCTGAGGCAGATCGCAAATGCCTGAAATGCAGAGATAGGATACTGATAGTCCATGGTAAACACATCTTCTCCCACTTTTCCAAATTGGAGAACAACATTCTCATGTTCCTGTCCAGCTCCATCACCTTGAGAAGCAACTAGCTGAAAGTTTTTTACGGAAGCAACTGTTACCCTGCCATTGAAGTTAAGACACCAGCACTGGAGTTGCTCGTGCCACCTAGGAGCCTTGTTCTTCAAACTTAAAACTTCATCTTTTTGACTGGGTAAAGGCCCGGATGGGAAGTTATCCATACGAGTTGATTTTGATCTAAAAAAGGGAAGGGAGGGGAAGGAATCTATATTCACAGGAACAAATCCTGTCTGTGTAGGGGCTACACCCCCGGGTTCAACAGAAGAAGCAGGAATTGCATCCATGACACACAGCATCCTCCTAGGCCCCCTGACAAAAACAAACAATTTATTTCGATTGGCAAGTGAGAGACATAACAAACTGCTTTTCAATCAGTAAAAAAGTTGTATTTAAAGATAAAGCTAGTACTAGTATTCGGAAGAGTAAATTGAATCTCAAGTAACTATTTATTTTAGATTAGTTAAACGATCCTTTTAGAAGACTAAACATCATTTATGGACAACTGAAGAAGGAAGGATACCAGCTGGTTAGGCATACCAGGAGTATTTCATTAATTGGACATCCATGTAGATAAAAGCACACAAAAGGAACTATCTCTTACCTAGACCCTAGGACATTCAACTCGTATGAGATGTGAGCGACAGGAAAGTTGCCGGCAGGTATTCTTGGAGAGACTTGTTTCATTCCAACAAATCTTGTCGAGCGGCATTTACTGACTTTAGCTCCTGCACTAGTGGGTTGTGCATCATAGATTGTGAACTTGGTCCCAAGGAAGTTGGATCTGTTACCAAAGTTCAGCAACGAGAAAGTGGTTAGCACCACGAATATAAAGTAGCAATGACATACTAGTACGACGAACCTCAGCTTCCCAATGTAGGTGCTGCTACCCTTGGAAACATCATCAGCATTTAAAGAAATGATGTAATCTGTGCATGTTGGCCTTCTACACTTGCGAGCAGCGAGAAGGAACTTACCATCATCATTAGAAGCTGTATAAAAGACAAATAGGGAAGGTCAGTGCAATATAATGCAACCTTGATAATGTAAGCAAAATAATCCAAGATAGATTTAGGTATAAGCAAATGAAGTCTCTGAGGTTCTAATTGCACCAAAAGAAAACTCAATAAGGAAAAGAGGGCAAACAAGTATGAGAAGGGTACTTCATATATCAAGAAAGAAAGAACCAAAACTTAAATAATCGGTTATTCACCTTCATTAAAATTAAGATAAAGGTGATACGTCTGAGAACTGCGGTTCCTTTTGATGAAACATTGAACAAGATTGTCCCTAGGACCAGGCTGCAGGAAGAGAAGAAAAGTGATTATTCACTATGCTTGTAACTTATCAAGTGATTCAAACTGATAAAGAATGTTCTAATTCATACACTTTAACTTGGAAAAGGAAAATCGATGCACAGGAGAATGTAAATTTTAGAGAACAAAAACATAGATATTTAAATCTAATCATTGTGCAGCAATTGGTTGTGTCCAATCATAGCAAAGTGGTAAAAACTAAAAAACAGAAGTACAGTAACACTCATGTGATAAAAGCTGGAAACAAGTATAAGTATTCAGCAGTAATTCCAATATAAAGTTACTAGCATTCTTTGCTAAATATCATTGCAAAAATCTTATTTAGTTGAAATTTTTTTTCAGTCTTTGCTATACATACATTTAGCACAATTTTTTCTGGATAAGGAGTCTTTGTTGTATATACATCTAGCAATTTGTACTCATATGTCATAGTCAACTCTTCTCATAGCTTCTGCAATAATATTCTATCGTCTGTTCTCTATTTCCCTCCTCACCCTCCC
>MCJB01004858.1:69317-109319 GCA_002018475.1 Nicotiana obtusifolia
CCCCCCCCCCCCCCCCCCAAAGTGCATTGAACTCACAATAAGTCAAGGGCATCTTTCCATTGGGCATATCTGGTCCATAAATCATCAGTTCGCCTCATAAGCTTAACTCAAAAATGGCTTCACAATAGTTGTTATTACACAATGTTCTACTCCGCCCTTGCAAGGAAGTAGAAAATGCCTTCCACAATACTTCAGGAGAATCTTCACTAAAGTGCAAAAGAATGCAGGTTGCAGGCTTATAGCTGTTTATGCAGCTGGTCGGATAACATATTACTGTACATCTCCAAGCTCTATGAATCTTCCTCTAGCAACTAAAGCAGGTGCTCAGTAGCAATTGTAATGAACATTACCAAGAGTTAAGCATACTATATAATACACATGCTCTTGATTATGCTCCAGAGTAATCTAAAGGGGAGCATGAAAGTCAAACAGGAAGGTAAGTTAAATTTCTGCTATCTTGTAGAGCATAAAGAACAAAAGTCACATAAATCTACAGATGTAGTAAGGATTATAAGGTAAGCTATTTCTTTTCATTCTGAATCCTCTCAGAGTCATATTGATTCTGTGTGCTGCTCCATATTATTTGCATATACCAAATCCCCTAGGGGGTGACTGAGTTGTTGGGACATAGGAGTAACAACTTGAAGATCACAAATTCATATTCTAGCTACAATACTCAGTTTGACTTTATTTGAAGGTTGGAGCAGAGTACCCAACACCTGTGCTTGTCGGCTACACAGGCTAACCTATGAATTAGTCAAAGTGCAAGCAAGCTCCCAATGCTCAACCTTGTAAAACTCATGTTCATTCAAATGACAACTTAGGCTGTTCCTCTTGTCGAACCCGTAAATGGCCAAAGTTTCATAACGAAAAAACCAGGAAATCGCAAGATCCCATTATTAATGGCATACAATGTGCAAGCTTTAATACACTTTATTTTCTCCTCCAGGGATCAGATACCATAAAAACATGCAGCATTTCCCGTTGAGCCTCACCCTGATTAAAGGAGTAAATGTAGCAAAAATGTACTAGCACTTTTTTTAGTTAGCCTAGCATACACAACAAGAACGCAAAGGCATACACTGGAACACAAAAAGCTCATAAAATTCGAGAGTCAAACCTGCTTCACGGATATGGGGAACGTCAATTTGCCACAAATTTCAGGTGTTTTAACAATTTCTTTCATTATTTCTCTCCAACTCCTACAAACACCAGCACAGGAAACCACATTTTTTCTCGGAGGCCAAGTAGAGTCAGATGCCTCAATCCTCATCAGGACATCTCTCAATAGCTCGGGCGGCATATTAGCCCAACAACTTTGCCTTAAAGCATCCAATGTCACTGTACAATCTTGAACCACCCTATGTGACCTAGAACGAAAC
This sequence comes from Nicotiana obtusifolia, assembly GCA_002018475.1. Taxonomy (NCBI): domain Eukaryota; kingdom Viridiplantae; phylum Streptophyta; class Magnoliopsida; order Solanales; family Solanaceae; genus Nicotiana; species Nicotiana obtusifolia. The sequence goes on from MCJB01004858.1 coordinate 70,700, forward strand.
CCTTTACGCGAAATGCTCCCAAATTCACCCCTCATTTCCTGAATCATACTCTTGAATGACATCTTTAACAACTATACAACACTGGTTTGCTAAATTTTCCTCAACAGTGAACTTCAAATAAGATTTCTTTCTATGATTACAAACCAAAAAGTAACATCCAATTCAAGCTACACATCTTCAAGAATCAAATTTGGATGGGAATTTTGTACAGACCCAAATCACCCAGATCCTCTTTCTTGGTAAACCCAACAAATAAAGTTAGCTCTCTGTAGTACAATAAACCATAAACATAGACCAAAATTGATAATCAGCCATCTGTAAAGCTAAAGTTTCAATCTTTTGATAAATAAAAATCAAATCTTTGATAAAAACAGCTCCAATCTTTGATAAAAAGCTTCAATCTTGGATAAAATGGACAAAAATGTCCCTCCAAATGATGAAACTGAACACACCCAAGTTGTGTTTCTACATCTAGACCATCTAATTTAAGATTGGATAGAGGAGTGATCCATGATCAGTGGCAGTACAGATCTACAATATCTGACGAGGTACATTGAATGTTCCTAAAACAGAAAGCTGAAATAGGTCCTAGAAGTTCGTGTTTGAACATCATCTACTTTAGGAGGAAGGAGTTGAAGATAGAGGGAATATAGGGATTAGGGTTGGTAAGGTAGGTTTGGTTGAAAAGTGAGCATTTTCTTCTACTTTAGTTTTGGGCTTTCGCACAGCGACAGAAGTGTAGGTAAGTGGAGACTCTGGCCTTTTGTCTCACGTAGGGAATGGATCATCTCTGACACCTTCAACTGCAAAGCCGGGTTAGGTTCTTGCTCCGCCTTGTTGGATGGATTCTTGGCCGTTGAGTTAGTTCTCTTTGGGTAGGATACTAGATATAATGCATAAATACCAAGTTACTCCTATTTATTACTCCTTACGTTTTACGTTATTTAGTTATTCTAATTTATTACTCCTTCCCTCTCATTTTACCTGCCTTAATTCTAATGATGTTTATAATGTTTTTTGTAACTAGATAATTATCTATATAGACAAGATTATATAGTTTGAAGAGCATTAGTGCTCTCTAAATGTGTAGAGCATTATATGTCAAGTTATGTCTTTCAAAAATAGTTCCTCAAAGAGTATTTGTGGTAGAGAAGAATTACCAAATGTGAAGGCTGTCAAACAACTTCTTGTTTGCACTTTCTTCGCGAGGAGATCCGCTACTTAATTTTGTTTTCAATAGTTGTGCCTACTGATTGGATTCCCGAACTATCCCAACATCAACCTGCATCAGAATTTATCGGGTCATAATGGAGACCATCATTTTTAATAGTTCTATTATTTCCATTGAATCAGATGTGACTTCAAGTGGGGTGAGGCTATTTTTCAATGCTAGTTTTAGGCCATGCATAAGAGCTAGAAGCTCAGAAATATTATTAGTAGATGCCTTTTATGAACTCAACTATCCTTGCTATTTCTGATCGCACCACCTATACCTCCTATCCAAGGATTTTCATTGGAGGAACCATCACTATTCAGCTTATAGTTGCCTATCACATGATAAAATTCTACAGCTTTAGCAATGGTATTGGAGATAACTACAGGGTTCTTCTTCTTATTAAGCAGATTGTATTCCTAGCTAGCCAAATATTTCATAAGCAGAAATGAAGAAGATACTCCTAATTTTGCAATAATTGGATCATTAATGCAGCTATAAAAACAGAACATTGGATGACTTGGTAGGAGATTGGTCGGGACTATAAAGTTCAGGTTGCCCATATATACTTTCATTACGTACTGAGTTTAAGAAAAAAAATATTTTTAAAACTTATAATATAAAACGAGCTATAAATATTTTTGTGGTTATAAATCATATTATTAAGTTAAAATAAAAAATTTTAAATTATATTATTTCTAAATATAAAAAATATTATCTTTATGGGACATGTTTAAAAAAAATGCATTGAATAGTTTGAGACGGAGGGAGCACTACTTATTTCAAGTTTATTAATACTCTTTTAGTGTAGATAGATACTTATATCTTGATTTTTTTAACAGATAATAAGTATTAAGTTTTCTCATGAACTAGACGTAGAACTATCTTATGAGCCACTTTTCGTGTACTATATTCTGCCAATAATATAGATAACCGAATTAATTCTTGTTGCACAACTTTTTGTTAATGTGGACATCACTTAGGATTCTTCTGAAATATAAGGTTTAAACGATAAATTAAATAGAAAATTCTTTAAGCATTTTAGATTAATTATGCAAGCAGTAAAACATGCCATTGCACAGGGAAGCTGATGATTCTTAGAGCCCGTTTGGCCAAGCTGTCAAAAATCACTTATAAAAAATACTTTTTGAAAAGGTACTTTTGCAAAATAGCAGTTTGTGTTTGGTCAATTCATTTTAATAGTGCTTTATGCAAACACATTGTAACCAATTTTTCCAAAAGGTATTTTTAAGTATCAAATTATGAAAAAGGACCGCAAATGTTCAGTCTGCAATTAGTATTATTTAAAAAATTTGAATATTTAAAAGAATTCAACTAAAACATAAGACATAAGTTAAAAATATAAATTAAAATTCTCGATATAAACGATAGTTATTCCAAAGCAATAACATTGAGTATTTAGTTTTACTTCTTGTTTACATGATAATTTAAATATATCAAAATACTTCATTCAATATAAATATAAAAATCTACTCTTAGGAATAGGAGAAAGGAATAAAAATATGATTGAAATAAAAAAGAGAAGAAAGATATAGTAGAAATAAAAAGGAAAAGGAAAAAATATTAAATTAATGAGAAATAATTTAGAAAACATAAATTTATAAAATACTTATTTTTGTCTTAAATAAATTAATTTAGAAAATTATATTATGCTTCTGCTTCTTTTAAGAAGCTAAAATTAGTATACAAAAATGAATTTATCACGATTAAATGTTTGAATCCGCTTCCGATTACACCGTCTTAGTCTTCCACAATTTGCAAAGTCAAGATATTTTTTCTTTGACTATAAAAGTTACTCCATTAAGTTAATACTTAATTTACAGTGTCTTTCTAATATTTAAATTTTTTATTACTAGCTGAAAATAAAAAAGAATCTATCTATCTATCTATCTATATTTATATTTATATTTATATTATTATAAAAGCACGAACAATTTATGTTAAATGTTAAATGACAAAAATACCTCAAAATATTAATTGACTTTTATAAACTTAAATATTTATATAATTTAAGAATATAACTGTAAATCACCTAAGATTAAAATTCTTTTCCATTTAAACTATACATATACGGTAAAAGGTTATACCCGTATAAAATTCTTGGTTATATTGGCGGTTAACAGGTAAAGGCTATACAGACAGACGGTGAGTAGCAAAGTATCCAAATAATCAGTTATCTAATGTAGTAGGAGTAGTTATTTTTGTCCAAAGAGAATTAGGACAAAATATGTTTATTTGTTTTTTTTTTCTTTATGTTGTTTGCTAAAAAATAAATAAAGAAGAAGATATTGTCTCTCCCCTGATTAAGAAACTCTATAGAGGGAGGTCATCAAGTATTTTTTTTTTTTTCCGTTTATTTTATTTGGATTATCAATAAATTTTGTATACACTTTTCTTCTTTATTTTATGTAAGTGATTATATCAAAAAATTCTAATCAACTTAGTGATTCTATGCCAAAGCTCATATTAGATTTGTACCGCGGAGGCGAATTTAATCATCCTATTATTCTAATCATAATATTTTATTTATAATTTGTAGAATAATGTTCTATGGAATTTCTAAATTTCAGGTATATGCTTTGACCCACTCTCTAAGTTCTATAATATATTTTAAATTACGAAAAAAGTAATACTACAGTTTACATATAAACCCAATTAAATTCACCTTAAAAGTATTGATTTTCATGCCAGAAACAAAAGTAATACCAAGAAAGGATGAAAAATAAAGAGCCAAATAGCTGAAGATCTTCGTTGGTCTCTTAATACTTCAAATATGTATAATTTTTGTCCAACTCAAATAGATTCGGTGAAATATTATGATATGACTTCCATATACTTGAATTAAAATATACCATCGCATCACAGAGATATCAAAACTATTGTATTCTTATGAGTTGTTTGGTTGGAGACAAGTTATTCCAAAATTAAGGGCCAGTTTGGCCATAATTTTTTTTTTTTTTTTTACTTTTTTTGATTTTATTTTTATTTTTTTCGGAATCAATGTTTGGTCGTAAAAATTTCAAATTTCATTTGAAAATGAATTTCGAAATTTTTCAAAAATTTGAAAAACTCTAAAAAGGCGTTTTTCAAAATTTTTCCTTCAAATCACTCACAAAAATTCAAAAACATATCCAAATTGTATTTAATTCAAACACAACTCTAATTTTCAAGTACCATTTTTATTTGAATTTTTTTTCACTTTTTTTTTCCCGAATTTCGCAATTCTTATGTCAAACACCGCTAATTATCTCGGGATTAGTTATCCCGAGATAGTTATCTCACCCTCTCATAAGGATAAATAATATTATAATACCGAGATAACTAATTCTTAAATTAGTTATAGCGCGACTTTATTCCAATCAAACGTGAAATAAACACATCTCAAATTTAATCTTGGGATTAATTACCCCTTCCCCTCATACCAAATGAGCCCTCGGTGTCTTTACAATTTTAATTGTATAAATTTAATTGCGTCAAAACTTTATCAATGAATTAGTTTTATTTGTGTAATATATTCTTCATTTTAAGAAACATGTTATTGAATCTCATATACATTCGAGTAACAATTTAGAATATCTATGCAATTGCAAGTTTATTACTTTCAGTATGCATTTAGTATAATTTGACACATATCTACATGCAATTACATTAATTATAATAATAATTATAATTATTACTGTTATAAAAAAGAAAAATCTTCAAGGCAAAATATTAAGTATTGATTGACTATTTACGTGCAATTATTAAACAGACTGAATATCTACGTGCAATTATTAACGTGCAACACACGTTCATAGAGACTAGTTATTATAAAAGCAAGAATAAAATGTTGGATTACAAAAACAACCTTTTAATATTAAGCATAATTACTCACAGTAAAAATCAAAATTCTAGACATTAGCCTTGTAATCCTATTAGTTTTAGGACACAATACTGCACGTTAAGAATCCTACATGATTACCTTTAGATCCTATTAGTATAATTATTTGCGGGCATAGATATGTAATACTACATGATTAGCATGTAAACCTAATACCTTTAGAAACATGTTAGATTTTCTATTAATATAATTACTTTCGGGATATGGGCATATTTTTAGCCATCTAATCCTATTACTTTTAGGATATACTTCTTAAAAAATTTCTATTACTAATTTAATTTTAAAACGTATTATATTGTCCAAATCCATTGAGAAATAAGAGTATATTATTAAAAAAGTACGAATATAATATTAATAGAATAAAATAGCCCTAAAATATTAAACAAAAGAACTCATAGGAAAAGGACATATATAACTGTAATAACTTTTTTTTTTGGACTACAATAACTTCATTGCTAATTTTTTTAATATTTAAGATTTTAAAATTAGTACAATCTTGTCAATGAATTCTTACTAAAAATATGTAGGAAGGTTTAATAAAATCAATTTCATAAGAATCCTCCATATTGGTAATATTTTATCATTCTATAATATTCAATACCAAAAAAAAAAGTAATGCTAAATGGACTGCATAAAACGTTGAAATTAAGAAAAAAATTCTACGATAATATATTATATTATATTTGAACTGCTTTCCTACAAAAATAAAAAAAATTATTATTAATTTTTTGTGTATTATAGAAATATATACCCAATTATTAAATAACAACTAAGAAATTTTTTAAGAATATAAATGTGTGAGAAAAGAAAGAAAAATGTTGGTAAGAGCCATACCAATAATGATTTTTCAAACATAAAGATCTAAAAGTGGAACGTTAGATCGATAAAATTTGTGTTGGATAAAATTATAATTACGGTTAAATATTCAAATATGAGATGAACTAATATTAAGAATCTAAATCAACAGAAAATAAATTACATTTTATGTTAAAACCAAATAATCAAATCTTTCAATTAATTACTTAGCAAGATAATCCAATTAAATTATTTTTTAAATTCATCATATCAGTAAAATTATTTTTTAAGTTAAAAAAAAATCTTAAGGTACATAAATCTATTCCACAAAAAGATTGTTAGAGATTAAAAAAATAGATCACAAAGTAAAAAAGATTAATATAATATTAAGAAGGCCAAAGTATTTGAAAAAGCACAATCAAAGCTAAATCCTGTACAAGAATAAGCTTTCAAGATTATATTATAACAAGTTGACTCTAGTATAGTGCCATTTTCCTTCGTAGATGCCTCCGGCAGAATCGAAATAATATTCCTATGTCATGCATTACTTGCAAATATCAGATCAAGAGGCATGATATTGTTAGCAATAAGAACGGGTGGTGTGCCGGCAACGATTTTATTATGAGATCGTACAACTCACTTTAGATTTGATATACCTCTTCAAATAACTGAAATAACTATCACAAATATATCAAAGCAGAGAAATTGTGCTAAATTTATAAGGAAAGAAAAAGTGATAATATGGGATGAAGCGCTTTTGGCTAAGCGTCAAACAATCAAAACAATCGCCTAGAGTTTTAGAGATATATTGGATATCGATGAACCATTTGGTGGAAAAGTAATAGTTTAGGAGGTGATTTCTGTCAAGTACGATTAGTAGTTCCAAAATTGACCAAAGCAGAAACTATAAAAGCTAGCTTGCCAAATTATACTTATGACCTCAAATGAAAAATATTCAAATGACAAGAAATATAGAAGTAAGAACAAATCTAACATTCAGTGACTTTTTGCTTCGTGTCGGAAACGAAGAAGAGCATCCAATAAAAGATGATTTGGTTCTTTTAGAACACTTGGTTATCAACCTCAATAGTAATAGTAGTGCATTTAAGAAGAAAAATAATTTTCATCACAAGATTAAAATGCAATTTGTGCAAATTACATGATAAAAATTAAAGAGTTATCTTAGCTAGCAAAAATAAATATGTTAATCAACTAAATAAAAAGTTGATGCTAAGTTTTATGGTAAAAACAAAATATTTTTTAGTTTTGACTCGTCGAAAGATGATACCAATAATTACTACCAAGAAGAATACTTAAATTCATTAATACTAAATGGCCTTCTACAGTATATGTTTGTTGTTAAGTTCATTATTTTTTACGTATGTTAGTGTCGCCATATATACATAATAGACTAAGTTAAAATTGATTTTCCATTGCATATAAGTTGATTTTGAAGAAAAATATGCCCGTCATGCTACTGAAAATTTAGATCCGGTGAATAGCTTATGTAATAGTACACATATGGTATATAGAAGTTTTGACAATAACGTTATACATGCAAAACTTATGATAATGGTCAATGTGCTTCTAAGTATGTATTTATCCCCGAATCCAACTTTCGTCTTCCGAAACTAAAGAATATCCTTTTAAATTTGTGCGAAAATAATTGTCAATATGATTATGTTTTGTAGTTATAATAAATAAAGTACAAGGACGAACATCCTAAATATTGTATCACAATATATTTTCTTACACGAATAACTATATGTTGCACTTTCAAGAGAGATATCGACATCGACAACAAGAGTTCTGGTTATGGCAGAGTAACCAAAGCATTACAAGGAAACATATACAAAAATACACCGTCTATAAAGAAGTGTTCGGTAAGATACCATTACATTAGATACTTTTAAACTACAATGCATAATTATCTACTTAAAACATGACTAAAATTGATCATTTATGGAAGTTCTAATATCCTTTTATTTTGAATTCACGTATTATGCTAATGTTCGACATTTAGATGATTGTTGCAGTATTATATATAAAATTTCTCTCATTAATTAAATTTTATTACTCTGTAAATAAATATTTAACCAACATGTGCCATTATTAACGTGCAACGTACGTTTATAGATACTAGTACGATATTAAAAGCGCGAAGGCCCTTAGTAAAATGTCATTCGTCTTTTTCACATTTTAAAAACAGATATTATATTAGACAAAATAGTAATTTAAGCTACTCTCCTAATACTAAATTTTGAAATTAATTAAACTTTTACCTTATAAAAATTCTTAATTTCCTTATTTGATCTAAACTGAATTAAAAGAATGAAATTTTTTTCTTTTTCCCTTTCAAGCGCTTGGTGCTCGAAGTCTTTCGGCGGCAACTTCTTGTAGCAAAATCTTTTGTGGAGTTCAACTATTTTTTTCTCGATCAATGCAACTCATATTCTTATTACTTTACTAATTTTTTTCCTTTATTTTTTATTATTGAAAAGTTTAATACTATTGTTTACCCAAAAAACAGTACAGTTGAATTTGTTTATGATTTCTAGACAAGTGAATTAATTTGATCCAAAAAATAATGAAATAACTGATGAAATATAAAATACTTAGTCTTAGAATGTAGATGGAACGACAAAGCTAATGAGTCCGGGAATAGAGTTTTCGGGCACAACAATGATAAGATCAAAAGCGAGAGAATAAAATTATATTAAAATGCTGTATAGAATGTAGTATAAGTTAGCCAGAAAATTTCTCTCTACAATGATAACAGAGCTCATTATTTATAATTACATTTAGGAAAGGAGGTCCTAAGATCATGCCCTTCTTTAATGTCAATTATGAGGGCCATTGATGAAGATGTAACATTAGACATAAATGCCAAATTCCTTGTAATGGGCCATCATCCTTAATGCTACAAAATATTCTATATTAAATGTTACTGGGCGCAAAGCATTTAATTATCCTTTTATGATAGTTATTCCTTCCGGTGACAAGCAGAATAGCTATGTTCGGTGGCATCCCCATATTTTGTTTCGTGTGTCCTTCCTTTAAGCGGCCACGTGTCATGTCATAGTTTTCCCTATACAAATATAAATAAAAATATTTTTATTTTCCTTCATAATTACACTTAAATATTTTAAAATTGGGATGAGCTCATATAAGAATCTAGAAAGGTAAAAAATTATTCTTTTAGTGTTGAACTATGTGTTAAGCCTAATATTTAGGAGTTTAAAATTATTCGAGATTAAAAAAGTTCATTATGATATATTCATAAATGCGATAATAATTTATTTTTGTATGAATTTCTAGATATATTCCAATATATGAGGTATTTGATATCAAAGATAATAAACATGAGTAAAACTATTATATTTTTTGAAGCTATATAATATTTGGTTAGTTGCGATAATAAAAACAAAATATAGAATCACTCTCTCAAAAAGTTATGTCGTCTTTTCATTTAACTTTTGCAATATATTATATTATATTATTATATTATATATATATATATATATATATATATATATATATATATACACACACACACACATACATACTATATTGTAAAAGTTAAATGAAAAGACGATATAACTTTTTGAGAGATTAATTTTCTCTCTCTCTCTATATATATATAATAATTCTTACTTTTACCTAACCTGCTTTTTTTAAGAACAATAAATTTTATTATAAATAGTCATGAGTGTGGGTAAAATTTCTATCTTTCTTTTCAATCTTAATACAATAAATGGAGAGCATCTTGAAAGACATTTAATTGTATAGGAGTTACACAAAATTGTAAAAGTTGGTGCAATAAAAATGAAAGTCGAAGCGTATCAAGAAGACAAAAAAAAAAAGGACAGGAAACAACGAAGACTTAATAACGTATAAAGAATTAAAATTGAAAAGAAATATATTATTCTTTAAATAGTACAAGCTCCAAACCTTTTTTTGTGCCAACATTATAATTTTGTGTAAATACAAAGCTACTTGTGCTAACACATTATTTAATATTTAGTTCAAAATTTTAATCAAAATTATTTTAATTTCATTAAAACATGATATTAATATTATTCACGAAAAAGGGTCAAAACTGCCCCTGAAGTATTGAAATTGGTACAAAAATGCCCTTTGTCCACCTATTTAAATAAAAATGCCCATATCATTATTTTTTTGGCTTAGTATTACCCTTATTACTAACAGAAAATTCTGATTTTTTTTAATTAATATCCACGTGTCACCGTTCCATTGGCCTAACTTAAACTTCAACTAATATATAATTAAACTCACCTGTAACCGTCCGAATATTGACCTGCTCTGATTTTAAAACACAACTTCTCTCTCTCTCTCTCTCTCTCTCTCTCTCTCTACCTTGTTGCTACTTGGGCGGAATCCACCGTTGGATCCATCGGAAATAGCAATATACACAGTAGCCTATCTCATTTGCAAATTATAAGTAGAAAATCTGTTTTTTATTGGACTTAACACAGTAATCTAATCGAGAAAATTGAGTCAATGATAACACGAAAACAAATACCAGTGAAGAAATTATCGAAATAATTGTCAACTATTATTAGTATATCATATGAACCCAATGTGTATGAAATATGACAATTACACAATACCCGTTACACGAAATTCTTACGTATTAATTGAATAAATAGAGAAAGAAATTAAAAATAGAAATACACATCAAATAAACAATAAAAAATATTGAAAAAAAATTCTCAGATTTTCACAGAGGAATGGCAAAAAATGGTAAAGAAACCCCCCACAAATTTCAAATAAAGAAAAATTATACAACAAAGAATACTCGTTACATAAACAAAACAAAAAATCTAAACTTTTTGCATTAAGAAGAATGTGACAATTCCTTCCATCTTCCATAAAAATAATTCTAATAGAGAACTCAATTTTGAGTTTGCCTCATGAATAATCATAGACATACACTTGTAAGTAAATGCTCACTAAAACGAAATAGAGAAGAGAGAGAGAGAGTTAGGTTTTAAAATTTGGGGGGTCAATATTCGGGCGGGTTAGAGGTGAGGTTTATGTTAGGCCAATGGGACGGTGCACGTGGATATTAATTAAAATTTTATATTTTTTATGAATTTTCTGCTAGTAATAAGGGTAATGTTGAGCCAAAAAAATAACTCTAGGGGCATTTTTATTCAAATAAGTGGACGGAGGGCTGTATTGTACCAATTACAGTACTTCAGGTGTAGTTCTGGGCCTTTTCAAATTATTTATATGATGAAAACTATAGTTTATCAATAATTTTTTATTACTGACGCAACAAACACGTGCAACACACGTACACTAAGACTAGTCTATATTATTATAAAAGTATGAATATAATGCCGATTTACAAAAATAATCTTATAATATTAAGCATAATAACTCATAATAAAAGGACATAACCGAAATTTTAGATATTAGCCTTATAATCCTATTAGTTTTAGGACATAATACTACACGTTAGGAATCCTACATGATTACCTTCAGAAATCCTATTAGTATAATTACTTTCGGCTGTCTAATTCATATAAAATGAAACAAGTAAATATATTTAGTCGTGTAATCCTAATTATTTAGCAAGAGAATCCAATTCAATTATTCTTTAAATTCATCACATGAGTAAAATTCTTATTCAAGTTAAAAAAAATCTTAGGTACATAAATTTATTCTATAAAAAAAGCATTAGAACACAAAGTAAAAAGGTTAATATATTATTAAGAATCAAAATGCTATAAAAGTGTATGAAGAAGCACAATCAAAGCTAAATATTAAACAAGAACAAGCTTTCAAGATACTATATTATAAAGAGCCGACTCTGCTATAACGGGATTATTCTTTGTAGATGCCTCCAGCAGAATGAAAATAATATTTCTATGTCATGCATTACTTGCAAATATTATATCAAGAGGCATGACACTATTAGCAATAATAGCAAGTGGTGTACCAACAACGATCTTATTGTAAGGCCATCCACTTTAGATTTGATATACCTCTTCAAACAACTTAAATAACCATCACAAATATATCAAAGCAGAGCAGTGATGCTAAATTTATAAGAAAAGCAGAATTGCTAATATGGGATGAAGCACTTATGCTAAGTGTCAAACGGAGTTCTAAAGATATATTGGATATTAATGAACCGTTTGGTGAAAAATTAATGGTTTGGGAGGTAATTTATGTCAAGTACTACCAGTAGTTACAAACTCGACAAAAGCAGAGACTGTAAAAGGTAGCTTGCGAAAGTTATACTTCTGGCTTTAAATGAAAAAGATTCAACTGACAAGAAATATAAAGTAAGAACATATCCAGTATTCAGTGTCTTTTTGCTTCGTGTCGGAAACGAATAAGAGCATCCAATAAAAGATGATTTGGTTCTTCCTGAACACTTGGTTATCAATCCCGATGGTAATAGTAGTGCATTTAATAAGAGAAATATTTCTATTATTAGATTAAGACGCAATTTATGCAAATCACATGATAGAAATAAAAGACATCTTAGCTAGCAGAAATGAATATGTTGATCAATTAAATAAAAGGTTGATTGCAAAGTTTTATAGTAAGAACAAAATATTTTTCTGTTTTTGACTCAGCAGAAAATGATACCAATAATTACTATCAAGAAGAATATTTAAATACTTTAACACCAAACAGCCTTCTACCATACATGTTTATGGAGTTTATTATTATTTCTTACGTATGTTAGTGTCATCGTATATATAATAGACTAAGTTGATCTTCCATTGTATATAAGTTGATTTTGAAGAAAAATATGCCCGTCACGCTACTGATAAGCTTAAATACGCGGAATAACTTATGTAACAACACACAGATGGTATGTAGAAGTTTTGACAATAACGTCATACATGTAAAAATTATGATGATGGTCAATGTGCTTCTAAGTATATTCTTATCCCTGAATTCAACTTTCGTCTTCCGAAACTAAGAAATATCCTTTTTAATTTGTGTGAAAATATTTTTTAGTATGTTTTATGTTTTGCAAGTATAATAAATAAAGCACAAGGACGAACATCCTAAATATTGGACTATATTTACCGCAATATATTTTCTTGCACGAACAACTGTATGTTGCACTTTCAAAAGGGATATCAAGATCGACCACAAGATGTCTGGTTAAGGCAGAGCAACCAAAGCATTAGGAGGAAATATAAAAAAAAATATTGTCCACAAAGAAGTGTTCGTTAAGATACCATCACATTAAATACTTTTAAACTTTAATACATAATTATCTAACTAACATGACAAAATTGATCATTTGTGTAAGTTTTAATGATGTTCTTTTATTTTAAATTCATGTATTATACTAACGTGATAATATTTTTCGGCAGTTAGATGATTGTTGTATTATTATACATAATTTTTTTTTTATTAATTAAATTTTATTGTTTTTTCATATAAATAAATATTTAAATCGTCACGTGCCATTATTAACGTGCAACGCACGTTTATAGATACTAGTATGAATAAATATCTGAATTGGCAATAGAACCCGTTATTCGGGTCGAAGGAGGATTATCTAATATCTTTGCCCTATCTTGACCAGATTAATTAGGATTTTGCAATGGACCCCGTAATTTGGGTCCATATAGAGACGTTAACCGTTTATTAAAATGTCTCTTCACAGCTTAATTTTTGCTGTCTGAGAAGCATCCTTATCCAGCTTAACTTCTAACTCCTATATCTATTGCAATGTGGTAATCTTCTTCTCATCAGTTTCTCTCCTTAAATACTACAAACTTGTCGCCCTCTCTCGTTTAGCCTAGAATCCTAGTACTTCTTTCACAACACGTAAATGTTTCAGGTTCTCGTTTTGTAGCATTCATACACTTGAAACTTCGCAACTGCAGATGCTCTGCCGTTTGAAGGTAATAAAGTTACTTGGTACTGTTAATGTTTATGAATTTCAATTTATGATCATTATCTTGGAGGCATATATTTTATACTATATCTATGTATTAAAAATTTAATATCAAGACATGGACTGATAAAGTTGTCTTCTTTAATTAGGCATTGGTGTTTGATACAATGGTCTTTTATTTTTTACTGGTCATGCAGATAACATTATGGTTTTTGACGCTATAGCGGGATTGGGTGTGACGGCTTTGTCAGGTTCTGATGATCACGTCTTTGTAAATTTAACTCTCTTCGTCGCACTTCTGTGTGGATGCATTGTGATTGGTCATCTTCTTGAGGAAAGCCGATGGATTAACGAGTCCATCACAGCTCTTGTTATCGTAAGACTTCTTATTTTATGTTATACCAAACACACAAACACAATTACACATCTTTAACAGTTTTAATATATGCTATCTGTGTGAATTTATCTCAGAAGATTTTCGTTTTCGATAATGGAAATCCATCCTTTCTTTTGGCTGCAGGGTTTATCTGCTGCAGGCATCACTCGACTAACTACTAATAGAAAGAGTTCTCATCTTTTAGAATTTGACGAACAGCTATTCTTTGTTTATGTTATACCAGCCATTATATTCAATGCCGGGTAAGTTTTTCTATCATAGGGTACGTTATAGTGGTTTGTTATGTTATTATGGTGTTAATTTGGGTATTATTGCACTATTTCATGAATCTCGCCAGCCACATATTAGTAAAATTAGTCACGCTACACGCACGTTGCACGTGTACCATAATTTGATAAGTGCAAACTTATTTTAATGAAAAACATAAATTAATTTATTAAAAATATTATTTGATACATAGAAAATAATAGTTAAAGGAAAAAGCATAGTAAAAGAAAATGATGATTCCTGACTCCATTTAGCCAACTTAATAAAAGAATAAACTCTAATCCATTTTTATAAACACCTTTGTCAGCTTTATAACTACAAAAGTAAAAATACCCTGCCAATTTACAAAGATATACTACATAATTTACAAAGATATACTACATACTACTATTCAAGGTACTAATATATACAAGCATAAAAATATATTGCATTGAGAAGATAATATTATGATTGAGACTCCAAACTCTTGTATAAATATTTGCATATAAGTATAAATATTAACTAAAATTGAAACTTTGAAACAAATCATTGTTATTTTTCTAGAGGGACAAAAATTTGCAAGAGTGTCTAAATCACATATGCATACACAAATTTTTCTTCATTTTGCATGTAAAAGCGAACCTTTCGTTATATAATAATACTTTAAGTTTTCATATTATCTCAAAATTTTCTTTTAGGAGAATTTAAGAAATATGTATATTGTAACTGAACCTTTATTTATAAGCAAATTTAAAGTTGAAAAATTAATTTATGAGATGCTTATTGTATCGAGTAATTGCAACATTATATTAAAGAAAATGACACACAAGTTAAGGAATAAAAATCACAAAGTATTTACACAAGATTCAAAATAAGAAAATATTAGTTATAAAAGACTTATAATACGAAAAGGAACAAAACATTTTTTGTGTAAATTCTATAAGTAGGAAAAAGGTTATTGTTACAGTTGATCATGCATTTCTCTAATTCTCAAAGCAGAATATTCAATTTTTCTTTAAAAATTAGTTAAAAACATATACTATAAGAAAAGAATGAACCAAAACTAATTTCATTAAATCCAAAAGTTACAAATAGTAATCGTATAATAAACTATTTTATTTTCTCTTTCTCTTATACCAAGAAGAGACTTGTACTCATCTAGATTTAAAGTACATATGAACTCTATAGAATGGCCGATTTCAATAGACGCAAACAAAAATCTAATGCATAAATTACGGTATTCTATTGTATAATTTTCAATGCATAGATTAAAGAAATGTTAATTACCTTCAAAATGAATGGATGGATTAATGTTTTTCTTTCTTTGTATGACCTTCACAGTGAAAATCACGCTCTAGGATTGTGGTAGAATTGTCATTCTCCTCATCGCTAATATTATCATTCATCTACTCTTCTTCCTCTTCTCTGCTTAGGTTTCTTTCTTTTTTTTCTTCATAACAGAATGGAAGGAATATTGAGAAAGAATTTCGACTGTAATGATAATACAAGGTAGGGAAAGGATTTATAAAATTATTTCATTTGGTCAAATTGCAATTCCAACAACACAAATAACATAGTAACAACAAGAATACATCAAGCGCTAGAAATGTGAGTCTAAAGCTTGCAAAAGACCCTAAAAAGACAAATATAAAGTAAATGACAAACATACCTGAACGAAATTTAAAGAGTAATGATTGTTGGAAAAAATCTTTCAGACAGAGAAAAAGAGAAGAGAAGAGAAGATAATGTAAGGTTGAACTGTTACCATTGTTAGGGAAGTGATGGGAGAAATTAGAGAAAGAAAAGGGATAAGAGGAGGTGCAATTAAGAGAATTCAAGAAAAAAAATAGTATAGGAAATAAATGGGAAAATTTGAAGGAAAAAAAGAAAAGAAAAATGTGTGTTTTCCATGATAATAGTGATGAGAACGTCATAACTGAAGGAGAATCAAATGCCCTCAACTCTCACTGCATTAATTGCATTGAGTCTGAAGCAGTAAAGTATAACTGTTTCATTTCTAATATAGAAAGAACTATGAAACTGAAAAAAATAATTTAATTGAAGGGTTTTTTTTTTCGAGGACAAAGTGATAACTCAAATTTTAAAGGGTATTATCGTAAACTAATTTTGAAGATAGGAGCTTCCTACTTTTAGTATTATATAATATGATGATTGATGAGTGCTCTGCTGAACTTTAAATTATTATGAACAACTATAATATTGGAAGGACAACATCACATTCTGCTAAGGGGCCATTGTGTTGTTCCTTGGGATTTCTACTGTCTACATATGGAAGAGACAGAATACTTTTAAACAATTTTTTCGTCTTGTGGCCGTGTAATCTATGATATAACTTAAATATGGAAGTCTTATGCATATACTAAGAGGGTCGCCACCTTAATGACTGGCACTGTTATTGTGGTTAACTGGCAAACAGAGAGAAAGGGGAAAAAGAAAGAGGACTATTTTATTTAGTTTATGATAACATAATCTTTTTGTCAGGTGTTTAATGTAATCTATTGAGTCTGATTAATCATTTTTTTTTACTTTACCAGTTTCCAGGTGAAAATGAAGCACTTTTTCAGGAATTTAGGGACCATTGTGCTGTTTGGTGTCCTTGGCACATTGATATCTTTCGGCGTCATATCATTTGGTATGCCTTCTTCAGTCCTTCTCCTTCAATCAGTTAAAGAAAGATAATGCCTAGTCCTTAAGTTAATTTTCTACGAATAATTTGCAACTATATGCTCTCTGAAGTGTAATGTGGTTAGATCAGTCTTGATTTTATTCTTGAGTTACTATGTGGTTGTCTCTCTTAATTTTGTTTCAAATTTTTTATTTAGGTGCATGGTTGTTACTTGGGAAGCTGGATAGCGGTCTGGAGTTAAGGGATTATCTTGGTATCTTTTCCTCTTCTCTCCGTCAATCGGTTATGTGGTTATTGATTTGTTAAAATGGAAAAGTAATGAAACAATTGATAGAGGATGGCAAAGTTAAAACATAGAAATGATGTAGTTATTAGAAGGAAAAGCATACAATTGGTGTCCTGCTTTCTTCCTTACATCTTCTGATGATTATTAAAATTATTTTACTGCAGCGATTGGAGCTATATTTTCAGCAACAGATTCTGTTTGCACATTGCAGGTTTTCTCCTCAAACTGCAATTTAATTCCGAAGATAAAAACAGATTAAAAAACAGATTACTGAAATAGCAATCTGTGTTTGCTACAGGTGCTTGATCAGGATGAGACACCTCTTCTCTACAGCCTAGTCTTTGGAGAAGGTGTGGTAAATGATGCTACATCAGTGGTGCTTTTTAACGCAATCCAGAAATTCGACCTCTCAAACATCAACTCACGAGTGGCCTTATCGCTTACTCTAAATTTTCTCTATCGATTTGTGGGAAGCATTTTACTCGGAGTACTTGTGAGACAGCCAGCCTTTTCCGCATTATGTTTTACATTAGTGCATTAGTCCATTTTGCCTATCTTTTCAACACAACTTCGAGTTGGGAAACTGATTTTTCTTCTGGATAAGACTCAACATCTTACATAACTTGGTTTCTTTTAACACTCTTTTGATCTGGAAGGACTTGTATGTATTGGCAAGAAGCTGACTAATAATATGCATGATCAGATTTTGTGTATGATCCGCCTATTTATTATAGGGTTTATCGATATCTCATACATGTCTGATATGATGCTCTTCTTATGCAGGTTGGATTGCTAAGTGCATACATAATAAAAAAGATATACCTTGGTAGGAGGTGGGTAAAAATTTCTTCATGTGGTCTTTATTTATTTCATGGATTATGGTTCAGATATATTATTCTTTGATGTTTATCAGTCACATCTCAGTTAATATCAATACACAAACTTTAGCAATCAGAAAGATTGTTTGGTTTCCACTTCCCAGTAGATTAATTCGACATATTCTTCATTTGCAATTCAATAAGCCTCAATTCTGATGGCAGGAAGTCAACCGATCGTGAAGTTGCTCTCATGATTCTCATGGCTTACCTTTCATATGTTATGGCAGAAGTAAGTTCCTGTACACATGAACTGCATGAGTTTTATATCAACTTATTAGGTCTCACTGTTTGTAGTTTCTTTGATTATTGATCTTGATAATGTTGATAATCATGCCTACCTTTCAGCTGTTTGATTTGAATGGAATTCTTACAGTATTTGTCTGTGGGATTGTCATGTCACACTATACCTGGCATAATGTGACCGATAATTCTAAAGTGACAACAAGGTATGTCAAAACATTCAGACTTTATAAATCTCTTTCTCAGTTGGATTCAATTTTTTTCTTCTTCTTCAAAGAATCTTAAAGTAGCCATATCGACATTTCTGAATTTAACTTGATTTTCAACAGGCATACTTTTGCAACAATGTCATTTATTGCGGAGACTTTCATTTTCCTTTATGTTGGTATGGATGCCTTAGATATCGAGAAGTGGAGATTTGCTAGCCACAGGTGAGATTGAAATCTAAACATAAGATCGAGCTTGGCCCTAGGCAAATTTAGTGTCAATGATTATGTTTGTGACGCTCATATAGTAGTTAAAAAGCTCTATTTATTTGCTTTGCCTTTTGATTTGGACTTGTTTCCACAGTCCTGGAAAATCTGTTGCAGTGAGTGGTGTGCTGCTTGCCCTGGTTATGGTTGGAAGAGCGTGCTTTGTGATTCCTTTGTCCATTTTATCAAATTCTTGGAAGCAATCTAAGGATAACGAGCTCGGCTTCAAGCACCAGGTTTATTGACTTTGCCAAAATTTCATGCTGCTACTGAATCGCCATGGAAAAACTTAATAATTCATCTTCACAGGTTACAATATGGTGGGCTGGTTTGATGCGAGGAGCTGTTTCAATGGCGTTGGCTTATAACCAGGTAGATAATTGAATTCTCTTCTTCTCATATCTCTAAAAGATGAAAAAGGAGAAACATGAGGGAGGAGTACTTATATCTAAAACTGGAAATCTCGTTGTTACTCGATAAAGATAATGTTACTGATTGAAGCCTGATTCTTGTTTGTAGTTTACAAGGTTTGGCCACACACAACTGCCAGGAAATGCAGTCATGATTACCAGTACCATTACAGTTGTCCTCTTCAGTACTGTGGTAATTAAACTACCTCACTCCTTTGCTACCTGTGTTTTTTAGTTACCTACCATTACATAAATCCACAAACATCTTTTTGGTTCTCGCACATCAGCATGGCGTAGCTACCTTATGCTAAGGGGTGTCAATTGGCACCTCGGTTGTGAACCAATTGAGTCCATTGATTGCTAAGAGTCATAAGTAATGAGCTAATAGGTTGAGTGGACTCTCCCACCTAATATACTAGTACTGCTGTTAGTTTTCTACTGTTCTCAATATTTGTACTGATCTTTTTTCTTTGGGGACCTCTTTAGGTGTTTGGGTTGATAACAAAGCCTCTGATAAGATACTTGTTCCCTCCATCAAAAGATATCAACATGAGTTCTTCTGAACTATCCCTCGGACTCCCACTCCTCAACGGGCTTGAACATGAAGGTGATGTTCCTCGGATAAGCAGTCTGACAATGTTATTGAAAAGACCTGCACAAACCATTATTTACTTTTGGAGTAAGTTCGATGATGCTTTTATGCGACGTGTGTTTGGAGGGAGGGGATCTATGCCAGCAGATACACCAGTGTCTTCAAGTGGAGGAAGTGATCACGGTTCACAATTTGGAAGTAATCCTAGCTTACCTCTCGTTTAGAAAATAGTTTTTTTTTTAGGAAACAGGATTGCCGGTTTTCCTATCAAGTATCAACCTTAACCATCAATAGTTGCAAGGATGCCTTCTGTATATATTCATGAATTACACTAGGCTGAATTGCTTGTAAATGTTCAGATACTAATCTCTAATTCTGATGATTTAGCTAAGCTTGTACATATATCTGTGTTTCTATTTGTCAAACGGAGTATATTTCTTGGTTTGGACTTGTTTTTTCTCGAGGCAGCCCGTTTACATGCTATTTTGATGTTGCTCCAAATGGAAGGGCCTGGCTTGAGAATAGGCTTTGGTTTATTTTCCTTTTTCTTTTTAACCCCCACTGCACCCTGGAGGATCAATAGTGTTTCGCTTATCCTTGCATGATTCGAACCTTTGACCTACCCGTTGGTAGTGCAGGTGAACTATTGATCCTGAGCTAGAGAAAGCCTTACTCATGATGCGTAGGTTATTTGATATAGTATAGTTGTTCTGTAGGATTATTTTCTTATCTTTGAACTTATGATAATATAAAGTTCGAACTGAGGAGTTATATCGCAGGTACACCTTTAACTAACACATGCAGAAACACTTTAACTAACACAAGCTATAAAAAATAAGTAACAAATCGTCTCAGTGCTTGACTCTATCAGTAAAGACAAGTGTATGAAGCCACCTAGTGTGGAGAGGGGACAAAGCTTATGTGCAACAAGCATTTGCTCTTCTCTTCAAAAACTCTTTTAAGTCTTGACTGTATATGTGGCCTGATCAACACAAGACCTTCTTCATTAAAAATGTTCTCTTTTACCAAAATGGAGATTGGCCGATCTAAGTATTGGAGTATTGGACATAGCAAATAATATCCTTTTGGTACTCACTTCGTCACTGCTCTCTCTATATTATTTTACAGAACTAAAGATTTGCGTGATTTTTGAAACTTATGATTTTAAACTAACAATAATATATGCGTGAAAAGTTATTATTAAGGATAAAATGAAAAGGTAAACGTTAAAATATTTTTAAATATAAAAGAAACTCTCAATGGAAAGAAATCCAGGGTGGAGTTGCCAACCTTTTTTTTTTTCCGTTCATGTTGCAACTTCAATCATATGCTGTAGTTTATTAGTTAATCAAATGAAATTCAAGTAACTGTTTGTATTTAAGGTGGGTCCCGGTAGTGAACATGCTGTGATGCTTACATAAGATTTTCAATTGAAAATATTTCCCACTAGATCATTATATAAAGTATAATATATGGTAAAAAATTGACAGGATTTCACACATTGCTGATATTACAATTTTCGACCGTTATATGCTATACTTTTTCTATATCAGACGCTCCCCCACTCCCACTGAATCAATGTACAAATCATCACTAAAAACCGGGGCCCATTAGGCCCATTAACTGGGCATGGATACCTGAGCAACACGTGGCAAACTCCGACTGGACTAGGATAAAACAAAGTACAAAAAACGAGGCCGTTGAGTAATGGCATTTAAATTTTCTCCTCTGTTCAAAGCAGTGGGGTAGGAGGAGAGAGAGAGAGAGTGAGGGAGGGAGTTTCAGAGTTTGCGTCGCCGTTTTTGTTCAAACTTCGGATTGTTTTGAAGATTAATTTTTCAGGTGAGTTGCATTCTCCAATCATACAAAAAAGCTGATCTATAATTTAAAATCAGTGTATATAATGTACTATCACTTTAAAAATAGTAATGAGTCTTAAATGTTTTCAAATTTCAGGTGAGCTTTTTCAGTTACTGAATGTTTTGTGGCGCATCTATATATTTTCTCTTTTTGTTTACTAGCTTAAATTTTGTGCTTAATTTATAGTAACTATTAGAAGAAAATGGTGGTGGAGGGAAAGGATAAGCTATCGTCACACTGGTGGTGGTTTGACATTCAGAAGAAGAGCACTCCAAATCGTTCGCCGTGGCTTCACTCAACTCTGGCCGGTCAGTAATTACTCTTTTTCTTCCTTTTTTCTCTGTGCAGCACTAGATTTCAAATTTTTTATAGACTTTGGTGAACAGCTTCCAATTTTGAGTTTGTTCTTGTTTAAGTGAATAAATTACTGTTAGAGACCTTTTCAAAAAGCTTTGAATTTTCAACAGGGGTTTTCAGTTAAATGTGTTTTGCCTACTACTTTGATCATTTTGTGCTTGTTGGAACAGAGGGATAAAAGAAAGTATTAAGTGGGATTTGATCCCTAGGGAAATAACTAACATTCAACCAAATGCACATGTAGCCTTTCTGGAGCATGAGTTTTAGCAGATAATGCTAAATAAATTCTAAAAAATATGAACATGAAATATCTAGTTTGACGAAAAAGTCATGATTTTACGTGCTCCATATATTTGCCTATCAATCCGCCCATGTGTTGGAGGGTTTAAAAACTTAATCATCTACGAAATAGAGTATCTTTTTGTGTTTATTTTCAACAAAGAAGAGAAAAGTTGTGACCTTTTTTTTTCTCTTCATATTGCTTCAGTTTGATTGGTTTTTGGGCGCTTTAATTTTGTTACACAGAATCCTTCAATTTGTTAGCTGATATGTTTGGAGACACAGCGGCTAGTTTTCTTACTCAGTCACCATATATAGCTAGACTTGTTTGAAATGGTGCACCCTGGCTAGTTAACTCTAGGACCCTTTTCAAACCACGTTGAGTGGAGAAGTACCGAACAATAAAGTCTTTCCTTTCTTTAAGTTTCTTGAAAACCCGTCTTCAAACTCCAATAGTATGTTCGCAGTGGTAATAGTAGTTTGTACTGGATGGATCCAGAGTTGATCCATGATTTGTACTTTATGGGTCCTAGATGCCATTGAACCAGCTGATTATTTGAGTTATTGGGTTCAATGTATAATATTTGTACATATTTAGCAAATTTCTTAATACATACACAATTTAGGTCAAAACTACTTGGTTCTGCTAAACACATACCTTATAAGGTGGACCAATTAATAGTCCAGTTGGACAAAATGTCCACCACTTTTGGAGCAGTTGTGATTTTATTTTACTTAGAAGTTAGTATCTTTTCTTGCTTTGGACTTTAATTTTCTTCATCAAAGCATGTTGAAATTGAGACAACTTTTGGCCCTACCTCAGTGTTATGTATAAACCTCTTTTTCTCTTTTAATTGTTTAATTAAAGTTGATGATTGTTAAGTATACTGGGCTAGCAAGGTCTCTGGACCTGCTTTTCATAGCTTGTTGAAATTGGATATTGTTGCAGAACTAGATGAGAAGACAGAGGCCATGCTGAGGATAGTGGAACAAGATGCTGATTCCTTCGCCCAAAGAGCAGAGATGTATTACAAGAAACGACCACAGCTCATTAACATGGTTGAGGAATTCTACAGGGCCCATCGGTTGTTGGCTGAGAAGTATGATCAAATCAAGTGTGAATCTGGTACTCGCCTTTTAACACCATGGATGTCTCCGTTGTCTTTCACCAAGTATCCTCAAGAGAAACTGATGAGGAGCTCCACGGAAAAATCCTATGACAGTTATTCAGAAATCTTTGATCCTGAGTCTGAGTTATCCGATGATATGTCTGAGGTCGAGGATCCTGACTTAGAAGAAGAAGAAGAAGAAATACAGACTCCCCGACCAGGGAAGGAAACAGTGGAGGTATCAAGTGGCTTTTGCGTCAACGATGATGGAGTACTGAAGCTGAGGGAAGAAATTGAGAGGCTGAAAGAAGAGAGCAAAGTGCAGCAGGAGCTTCTAATGCAGAAAGATGAAGAGAAAAGAGAGGTCATCAGACAGCTCAGTTTAGCTGTGGATTTGCTGAGGGAGGAAAATATTATGCTGAGAAAGAGTATTGCTAAGGCATCCCCAAAGAAGGAAAGTTTTTGTATTGAGCTCAAGACATCAAAAGAGGGGTTTTGGAAGAGGCTCTTCAATTGATCTACTTAGTCAGAAGCTGCGAATTGGTTCATTCTTATAGTCTTGTTGTTTGTACAATTGCTTCATTCTTTATAGTCTTCTTGTTGTCTAGAAGCAGTAAAGTAGTCAATATATGTAGGTGTATTTGAAGTACTCTTATTTCATTTGCTATTCTAGTACTCCTAAGTCATTCTTGATGTTATTATTGGTATGAACAATTTGTTGTAGTATAGTAATATATAAAGTACTAAGTTCAGTTCTTCATTCATTTCTTGGATACTGCCAAGTCGTCATTAATAACCATATCAGTAAGCAAAATCACATTAGCCATATTTCATTAGTTCTATTCCAACCATGACTACACAATGGGGGCGTAAAGGTCCTTAATAAACCAAATAATACACTCATTCAAAGAACGAACTGGGAATGCAGATTTGAGAGAAACTAAAGATAATGTGATACACCTCACAGATTAGGCCTAACAAATTATATACTTTGACAAGAAAAGAAGATAAGAAAAAAGTACAGTACATAGCAGAGAAAAAATTTGAAACTGTATAGACCACTTTATTGGAGCCTAATGTTACAAAAAGTACCTCACAAGACAACCAAAAATGGACGGGCATTGGAACCTTCATACACCAGAGAGCGGCGTAAACCAGAATGAGATTAAACCAAGTACCAGCATTGTACACAGAGATGACACCAGAGGAACTGCAGAAGCAACTGGCAAAGACTCAGAAGGCGAGAATGGAAAAAATGTAGGTCCAGGAGCAATCATAGCATCTGGATTGGGAGGGCTGGGGCTAGAAGGAATTAAGGGCAGTGCAGAATCAGTAGGAGCAAGCTCAGAGCCACCTGGTGAAGGAAAAAGGGGACTTATATCAGGAGAAAGAGCAGGAAGTGGAGGTGAAGATAAAGGTGGATTTGGTAACAATGCAGGTGCAGCGGAAATAGTAGAAGCTGGTATATTTAACAGAGATGCTCTGGACAAGGCCATTGATACAAGAAAATTTTGGCATGCCAAGAAAAAAACAATCCAAATCAAGAACAGCCTAGTAGAAATGGAAGTGGAAGCCATTAATGATGAGGGAAATGAATGCTAACAATTTTGGAATGGAGGAATATTTGAGGGAGTTGGTATTATGATTGAAGGATTATTATCAAAAAAGAAGAAAGATGGGAATGATAGGTGGCACAAAATAGTTGGGAATCTGGACTAAGGAGACAGGTTCGCATGTGGTGTTATAAAAGGGACAAGATTGGTGAGTGGATTTTTGTAAGGGAACACATGAGGTTGAATAGGTTGCTTGTGTCCTTTTCTTGTGGCTTTTTCCACCCATTTCTTCGTCCGTGAAATTCTTGTTTCTGACATGTGAACCCCCTTCCCATTAATTCCCCACCTCCATCTATTTCAATGATTTTAGTTCCTAGTGAGAATTTGAACTCCATAATCTATACTTTAGTCTAGAGGGCTGAAGTTCAATAACTGCATTCCTATAGAGAACTCCTAAACTCCAAACTAGCCAAAAATGCTCATTTTGTGCTTGCTCATGCAGATGTTTCCGTGATATTTATTATAAATTGTCAACTTCTAACTTTTTCTAAAGGCATCCGGCTGCAGGCCGGGAGTGTTCGCATAATTCAAGCCTTCGGAAATAAATTAAAATAATGTTCATGTTAATAACATGATATTAGAAAAGGTAGAGTTCTTCGCTTGATGTTTTACTGCCACCAGTGTCAACAAGAATTTTCACGTACTTGACTCACGAAAAGGAATTAGATCGTTATATGTAAAGAAGTATATTAATGACTTAATTAATAAATAAAAGTGTGCCCTTGATAATAATTTAAAATTTTAAATATAATTACACAATTCAACAAAGTTAGGCACATTTCTCTCGATCCCTAAGATAGATGGAAAAAGAAATCAGCACATTGATCTCTCTGCTTTTTAAGTTGGGAAGACTTCTTAAGCTAAATAACAATTGACACAAATTAGCAGTGGACGCAGTGACATTCAGCATCTAGTTAAATCAATATAGGAACCCACTTTTAAACTCAACAATTTGGTATTCCTTCCATAATACATTGGATTCTTCTGCCGTGTTTGGTCCATGTTAAGACAGAGTCCTTGGCATGCGTACCACGTATATCCAAAATTTTCATTTCAATTCGGAAGAGCACTGGTCCTTTAAAAGGCTCAGCTACACTAGAACAGAGTTATACTCCGGGATTGTTACATAAATACCCTGAAGATCGTATATTTCAGATTACCGAAATTGGATAGGTTTTCATATATATTAAATCCAGACTCATCACGCCTATGGTTGTGCATAATGTTTTGCCACTGGCTTAGGCCTGGTCGACCAATTATACTTTGGATATTCAAGATTAAGGTCAAATTGCACTCTAGCATCCCACTGTCCTTTTTTCCTAAATAGTTTATCCCTAATTTATAAGGTTAGAGAAAACCAAATTGGATAGTTTTAACGTATTATTGAAATAACTCAGTAGTACTATACTTCAAATTTTGACCCCTTGAAAACTAGACTATTCTCTAGGCAATCTAGTAAGGAAGGCTTTAGTCGGCCTCAGGAATTTGCAGCCCAACAATAACGTGATATCTCCCGTTAGTTACTTACTTTGGTAAGTGACAAAAGAAATAATTTTGTCCCATCATTGATCTTTTAACCCCAGTCACAGAAGTTAGCCCCATGACAGAATTTTAAAACATGCTGCGTAAGATTTTCCCGAATCGCCAGAATTTTAAAAAATGTTGAGCAGAATTTCAGCAATTTTAATGATAGTCAGAATTTTTGGCGCTATAAAATTTTGATGAGCGTGCCTTAAAATTTTAACGTGGGTCTTTTATTCTTAATTTTTTTAAATAGGGTCAAAATATAAATAATAATTTAAAAAGGTTCCATCCAGCGTCAACTCTAATAACGGATCGACTAATAATTGCTTGATGAAATTCGGTTACCTTATAACAAACGTACCATACTATAATGAAAATGAGATATGGTAAATGGATTTAACTTAATTATACACATTGATTGCGTTAAAGTTTTATACAACTTGTGTAATTTAACGTTACATCGAGTTGGTTGACATGGTTTCTAAGTTATTAAGTCCACTTACTAGCTATGAGCTGTTACTTACAGTAATTTGTCAATATTGTCTATGGTATAACAGTTAAATTCGGTAAAAAATTATGTAATGTAAAATGATTGGGGCTATGCATATATTGGTAGGGGCAGAGTAGAGTTTAAGTTATAATCTCGGTAGATCAATAACTTTTATTCAAATTCTGTCTATGTTTTAATTAAGAAATTTATTTAATACATATAAATTATTAATTTAAAATTAAGTAATTAACTTAAAAAGATTAAAATTTTAAATTCATAAACTTTTAACTCCCTAACTTTGAATCCCCTGTAATAGTACTGGTCGAGTGATGGTCACTGATCGTTGCATTGCTGCTAAATGTCAAAGTGTACAACTTTAAATTGTGCCTTGACAAAACCGCCATCCTAGACAAACGATATCAGCCAAAATCATTATTAAACTGCCAATGATTTTAACAAATCATATATGATAATGAGAGTTGATTAGAACCAACCAATTAACGTGCAATGACGTGATTAAAATGTTACAATTCGATCGAACAATAAAAGGTTGAATTGTAAAGTGCTTAATTATAATCATCATCAGTGCTGACTGGATGGAGAGAAAGAACTTGGGAAATAGCTTTCCATCACTACCAGAAAACAAGATACTCAACAATCGCCTTTTTAAGTTATAAACATGCCTCCATGCTGGGCAGAGCTAGCGCTTCCTTTATGGTTTCAATTGAATCAATTATTTTGGTCCAAATTATATATTTGTCTTTAAAAATATGTATATTATTAATTTAAAACTTAATAACTTAAAATAGAATCTCGACTATATAAATTTTATATCCCGGCTCCGTCACTACTTCCATACATGATCCATCATGATGTTCCGCAAAAGAGTTACGCTACTTCTTTTGCAGTTAACAAACCCTACCCGAGTTGATAGTGAAACTACCTCCTTTAATTAATCATACATATAACTCACATGTATTATTAATTTAATCTGTCATGTCACAATTAAAACAGTTTAACTTTTTGTAATTTTAATTTTTTGTATCCGTTTATTTGCAAAGACTTTTTTAAGGAATCGTAAAGATCGTGAATATTTGTAAAGATAGATGGTGATAAGCCTTTGAATATTTGGATCTTTCTTGGACCGTGGGAGAAAAGATAGATAAAAATATGAGAAAAATATGAATTTTGTATGTGAATGATAAAGTAAGAATCTTTAGAGAATGTCATTGTATTGTTTTTTACAATGTGTGTTCAACCCCCCCTCCCCCCCCTCCCCCCTTAACTATATATCTTTCTATTTATAAGGGCACATGGGCCAATAAACCCTAAATAGTACAATTGGAAGAAATATTCACTGGATATTCTCTGGGGACCTTAGCTCTAAAACTTAACCGTTACTATTTTACTAAAGAGAGTACTCGTCCTCATCTTCGTCCGCTGTTGAGTCACCTCGACCTCGCCTTTGTCCTCTGTTGAAACCAAATCGATGACACGTGGCAGCTTTCGAAGGCTTTCTTAATGTCAACTAGGCCCACATATAATTATGATAATTTTTAGCCCATATAGTTAGTCCCTCCGCTTGTTGAGGTCGTCCTCGTGGCCGAGTTCAGTGAGCGGATAACAGCGGTCGTGGTGACAAACAGACGATGTGGCTTTTCGTGGACCGCATATTTCAAACTCTTAGTTTTCTCGGGTGATTTTCTGGAACCGTCTTGTCTAGGAAAAGAAGTGACGTCATGGCGTCATTCATCATGATGATGCATGTTCCCGAAGCGTCGCATTGATTTATGCACAGCTTTTGATTGGCTCAGTCGTTTCGATTCTCGTGTCAATCATGACGAACCGTTTCGAGTTCGGTGCCTTCATCTCTATAAATAGGGGTTGTTCCACCATTATTCAAGTTTTATTTTCTTTGGAACCATCTTTGCTCCATAGAAGTTCTTCTGGTTTTATCATGTCTGAATTTTCTTTGCCTTTTGATTTTTAACTTCCATTCATACTCTTATCTTCCATATCCCAGCCTTCTACAAATTTAAAGGCTATGTTGAATCTTCCTTCTAATGTTAATGAGGAGAACCACCCCATTCCCTTGGTTGTTGTATTTTCCTTTCACGGGGGAGACACCGTCGTCGTTGCTGAGGAGGAGGCTCTCCCTTCAGTGGAAGAGATAATTTACCGTAATCTTGACTTTAAATTTGATTTTCAATGGCCGCCAGAGGTGATGACTGGAAAATTTCAATCGTCAATGACGTCTAGGCGCTTGGCTAAATCAAAGCCAAGCTTGGTCTCCTCGACCATGTAGAGTTAATTCCCTGCTAGTGAGGATGAAGTGTGATCGCGTCCAAATGCACACCTCTAAACAAAGTATGAAACAGTCGATTAAAATTATAGTAACCCAACGAAGAGTCGGGTCGAAGCCACATGGAGCTAGATAGGAATTAAGGGTATATACTCTAATGCGTGAAATTAAATTATCTTAATTTGTACTTCCACAAAAAGGAATTTTGTTTCTATTTCTAATTTTACACTAAAGTTTGCAGAATAAAGAAATAAGACTAGGATGGTTGTTTTGATGTTTTTCAAAATGGTAAAAAGTCCAGGGCTGTGATCATTACCTAGGTGTTTGCCTAATGGGATAAAACCCTTAATACTTGTTTTGTTGATCGAGGTGTATTATAGATATCAACTCTCAATTACATACTCAATACCTCTCGGTCAAAGAGCGGTTTTGCCCAATTTAGCTTTCTCAAGAACAAATGAGTATAACACAAAACAATTAATAACAGCTCAAGTCCGGTTATTACTATCTCTAGGTTGAACCCTTTAATTAGGTTAATCAATCTCTCGATTGACCCAATTCCTTGTTAGCCAAGTTTTCCTAGACTAAGTCTTTTGTTCTCAAGTATAGACTAAGTCAAATGGGCATGAACTAATACTTGCAACCATTAATTCTACAAATTAAAGCATGAACTAGGCTAAATAATAAATACTCAATCATAAACAAGCACTAAATTAGATACCCATAAGGTTTACACGCTACGGTTGGGTCACAACCCTAGTAAAAATCTAGCTACTCATGCTTGGATTTGAAGAAAAAGAAGAAGAAAGACTAATTAAACTCATAATGTAAGCTTAAAATAATAAAATCTATTGTAAAATACACCAAAATATAGTAAACTTTCAAAAGAGGCAAAGAAAACGGCTACAGTACTTGCTAATGTCAAAACTTAACCTAATTTTGTGAAACTCGTCTATTTTTGCAAGGCTAAAAATTTCGGACAAAAATGCCCTTCGGGAGGTTCTGCGGCTGCACAATTCCATGTACGGTCCGCAGAATTCTTCATCTGGCAGGAACTGCAATTCTGCAACTGCACAATTCTGAACTGCGGCCGCAAGGCAATATTTCTGCGGTCCGCAGATTTAGCACTGCTGGCGCAAGGCACTCTTTTGCGGTTCGCAATAGCATGATTGCGGCCGCAAGATAATCTTCTGTGGCCCGCACAATTCTTGTGCGGACCGCAATTCGAGGAAGCTCTAGAATTGGCTTTTTGTCATCTCTCTGATCTTGTGCGGGCTGCAATTTGCTCAAAAGTCTGATGAGTTTTCCTTATTTGATTGCGGCTGCAGATGGAATTCTGTAGACCGCACATTGTAAGATTCTGTGTCTTTTATTGCCTTGTGTTTAGACTACTCCTTTTTGAGTCAGATTTCATCTAGGGAGTCCAACATCCAGTATTCCTGTAATTTTACACATTTCAATAGTTTTGGGAATACAATTCAATGCTTTTAGACTAAAACTAAAGCTAAAAGGCGCTAATAAGTAGTCAAAATCCCCACTTATCAAAGTACACGTTCACCTTCCTGGGTATTGTGCTCTTTATGCTTACTCATTCGCCATCGACTACTCGTTCCCCCTCCTTCCGCTGGTGGAGGATTTTTGCCGCCATTATAATGTTTGACCTACTCAGCTCGCACCATACATTTACAATGTGATCAAAATGTTATCAAAGTTTGCCAAGCTGGACAGAGTCGAGGTCATAGTGCGGCACTTGATGCATCTGTTTGCGCCCAGCTACTACCGATGAACGATATTGAACCTTCGACATATTGGGGGTAAATGTTTGGTGGTGAAGATGGATGATAAAGTTAGTCGGCAGTTCTGGATCGACTATTTCTTTGCTAAGACCGAGGCCATCGTGGCTGATGTTGTTGGTTTACCTGAGGCCTAGAACCACACACGTAAGTATTCATGTTTTTGGTTTTACCCTTTCACATACTTTGTTCGTTCCGAGCTAGTTGAGTAACTT
The DNA here is from genome assembly GCA_002018475.1 of Nicotiana obtusifolia. Lineage (NCBI taxonomy): Eukaryota > Viridiplantae > Streptophyta > Magnoliopsida > Solanales > Solanaceae > Nicotiana > Nicotiana obtusifolia. Next base: position 102,220 of record MCJB01004858.1, read on the forward strand.
TTATTTTTTGGAAACCACTAGTCGACCTCTTCAGTTGGTGACACATCTCACTGACTGGGTTAAGCAAGTTCTCCCCTGCACAGTAGGGATTTGTCACTGGCCGAGCTTCTTTCAGAAGTTCAACCAGCCCTTCCCTCGACAAGTAATCTCCTTTTTCTGGTCTTTCTCATACTCGTATTGGCTTGTATCGTTGCACTCATCTTTTTTGTTTTTTCTAGGTTCATTCAGGGGGGTTATAAGAAGGAAACATGACGCTTTTTCCCTCTTTCAGAAGGAGAAGGGTCATTACGCCTTCCAACCCCGTTTCGGCTATTGCGCCTGCTCCTCCCTTGTTTTCACTCATCGAAGAAGATGATGAGGTCCTCCTCATGACACAGACCTGAGGCCCCACAAAAGGAAGGTCGTGGATGTAGGAGGAGGAGTTCCCTCGGCCGTCGACTCGTTAGAGGACGAGTTCGTGATACAGGAGACTGTCACAATACACATCAGTGACGATTTTGGGGAGACTTCTGAGGCCCCTCAGTTAGAAGAGACCAATGTGGACGTGATGTTGCGTCCCGAGGAGAAGAAGGTTGCAGAGGGGGAAATTGGTGATAGTTCCACACCTGTAAGGCAAGAGGAGGCCTCTTCTTCTAGGTCGGCAGGGGATGCTTCTCCTGTTGAAGAGGACAAAAGCAAAGGTGTTGTCGATGAGGGCGACGAGTTGGGTTTCCGACATTGACCCTGACGACCTTAAGATGATTGATGAAGGGACCACCCAGATCGAGATGAGGATGGAAGGGAGTTCAAGGACTATCACGATTCCCTATGATCATGATCTGCTAAAGAATACTGAGGATGTGGTCAACGTTCTTGTTCCTCTCTGCTCTAAAGTCAAGCGGGTGACTCTGAAGGAACTGACCGACGGCACCCTGTCGAATAGCATTGCCGGCCTCGCCGTCAAGGTAAGTGTGGTCGTTCTTCGTTCTTCCTTCTTTGCTTTGACTTGATTTTAGGCTCTAACTTTCACTCTTCCTTGTTTTGTAGACTATTATTCTAGAGATTGAAAGAGTGGGGGGGGGGGGGGGGGAGAAGAAACAAAAAAAGATTTATCAAAGGCGGAAGGAAAAATACAAGAAGTTCCGCGGCAAGTACCGGGACGCTCAGAGGTGGCTTTGCGAGGAGGGCGATGTGGCGGCCGTGAGGGAGGAGTTGAAGAAGAAGGATGAAGAGTTGATGGCGGCCATGGAGAGGTTCAACGTTCTTCAGGGGTAGTTGAAGAGGAAGGAGGAGGAGCTCGAATTAAGCAAGGGAGTGGAGGCCAATGTAGCGACCTCTAGAGTCAGGTGGTTCAACTGTGTCACTTGGACGAGTGCTGATTTCAAATGCATGCTCTCATGGGGGAAGTTGCCGAGAAGTAAGAGATGTTCGAGCAGGCGAAGTCCTATCGACTAGATGCTCGGGGGAAGGTTGGCGAACAAAACTCTACGTTTTGAATGGGATAATGTTCAAATTGGGGAGTCGGGTAAGAAGAAGTCCGAGCTGCTTGAGCAAGCTTCTGCAGCTGAGGCCGTGAATGCTCGACTACTTGAGCGGGTTTCTGCTGCTGAGGGCGAGAGTGCCTGACTGGCCAAGTGGCCCTCTGTGTCTCATTTCCCTGAATTTCCTGACATTCCTCAGGAGAGGTACTAATATTAGATCCTCGCTGAATCCCGATTGGACGTGATTCGTGATTTAAAAAAGAAAGGCTGCAATTTTGAGACAGCATTAAGGAGGCTCGAATCAAAGCTCGTGAGGCCAAGCTCGCTTGTGACTTTGGTCCTGATACGCCTCAGCCTGATTCCGAGGAAGACGATGAGGGGGATGTGGACCAGATCGCGGACAGTGCCTGGTATGATGCTATTTACGGTCGAGGGGTGGAAGGAGAGGATGGTGGAGACCAGAGTGGTGATGGCCACTAGATATTCTACCTTAGTTTTTGTATAACATTTTGTATTTTTATTGGCGTCTTCTAGCGCCTTTGTAAAGACTCTTTATATAAATATCAAAGTTTTGTTTTATACACACCTTTTTTTTATCTCTGTGTTTTATTTCTGTACTTGTATGTTTTGTTTATGTACTCCCTTTCTTTGTTACTATCCTCTAGGTTGCGGTAGCACTGGGGCCGAATAGCCGTGGGCCGTATCGGCCGTTGTTCAAATTAGTTGAGTGTGTCTCTCAGTTGAGATGTGGCCAAGTATCGATAGGTGTTTTTCGATCTGATCAAATATACCTTTAAGTTAAGTCGTGGCCGAGGGACGATAGGTGTTGCTCGAACTAGTCGAACGTACCTCCAAGTTAATTGTGGCCGAGGGCCGATAGGTGTCTTTCGAACTGGTCGAACGTACCTTTGGTTAGGTCGTGGACAAGGGTTGATAGATATTGTTCGAGCAGGTCGAACATACCTTTGATTAAGTTATGGTCGAGGGCTGATAGGTGTTGTTCGAACTGGTCAAACGTACCTTTGACTATTGTTCGAGCAGGTCGAACATACCTTTGATTAAGTCATGGTCGAGGGCTGATAGGTGTTGTTCGAACTGGTCGAACGTACCTTTGACTAAGTCGTGGCCGAAGGCCAATAGGTGTTGTTCAAACTGGTTGAACGTACCTTTGAGTTAAGTCGAGGTCGAGGGATGATAGGTGTTTGTTCGAGTTGGTCGAACATACCTTTCAGTTACGTCGAGGCCGAAGGCCAATAGATAATGTTCGAACTGGTCGAAGATATATTTTTGAGAGCAGTTTCAATCAGACGTGCATCTTTATTATTTCAACATTGTTGTTCCAATTACATCATTTTTCCATTAGGAAATATTTGGAGAAAATTACAAGTTTCGGGTATTGGTTGGCGTTCCAGTCCCAGTACCAGCCCCAGTATATCTAGTCCCTTCATTATTCGACTTGGAGAACCTTGAGGAGTCGGGCAATGAAAAGTATGTATGCTCTCATATACTCCAATTCGAAGTGCCCTACTCGTCACCTCATGGAAAACCTCCTTGAGAAAACCCTATTGGGACAAAACTCAAGTAAGGGAAAAGAGAGTACGATTTACGGGGCATTTCTTATTTTTTAGAAGTTGAAGTATTTGAGATGGCTGATTTCAATTGTTTGGTAGGAGCTTTCCTTCCATAGTTTCTAATTGGTACGAACCCTTGTCTGCTTTGCCTATAATTTTATATGGTCAGTCCCAGTTGGTTCCCAACTTGCCTTCTCGTGGATCCCTGTTTGCTTGGGTTTTGGCTTTGAGCACGCGGCCCCTGATCTTGAGCAATCGAACCTTTGCCTTTTTGTTGTAGTAGCGTTCCGCTTGTTGTTTCTGAGAGACCATCCTTATGTATGCCATGTCTCGCCGCTATTCGACCTCGTCGAGATCTTGTCTTCTATTCTCGTCATTGCCGGTGCCGCTTTCATGGGAGTACCTCAGGCTGGGTTCTCAGACTTCGACTGGTATAACTGCTTCTATTTCGTATACTAGAGAATAAGGTGTCTCTCATGTGCTCGTCTTTGGGCTGTGCGCCCATAATACTTCTGCGAGTATTTCCGGCCACAGTCCCTTGGCCTCTTCGAGTTTCTTCTTCATGATGTTTGATATAGACTTGTTGGAGGATTCTGCTTGTCCGTTGCCAGCTGAGTGGTAAGGAGTTGAAAGTATCCTTTTAATATTCCATTTCTTGAAGAACTCGGTGGTTCTTCTTCCCGTGAACTGGGGCCCGTTGTCACAACTTATTTCTTTAGGTAGGCCGAATTGGCAGATTATGTTTTTCCGTATGAAGGTGATTACCTCTTTCTCACGAACTTGGGAGAATGGCCCTGCTTCTACCCACTTAGAGAAATAGTCAGCTAAAACTAAAATAAATTTTACATTACCTCGTCCTGGCGGAAGCAGTCCCATGATGTCCATTCCCCTTTTAATAATTGGCCATGGAGAGGTGACAGAGTGGAAGTATTTGCCTGCTTGGTGGATTATCGAGGCATACCTTTGACACTGCTCATATTTCTTCACGAATTCTGAGGTGTCTTACTTCATGGTGGGCCAATAATACTTGGTTCGTGTGAGGCACCTGACGAGTGCCCGGTCACCGGAATGAGCGCCAAATGACCATCGTGGACTTCCTCGAGAACGCGTTGGGTTTGGTTTGGGCCTAAGCATTTTGCCAAAGTACAATCGTGCGTTCTTTTATATAAATCGTCGTGAAGGAGGTTGTATCTAGTGGCTTGCACCCTTAGCTTTTTAGCTTCCTTTTTTTCGCTTGGAAGGGTATCATCCTGCAAATAATTAATAATTCAATTGCGTCAATCCCAAGTTAAATTTACAGATTTTGCCTCGATATGGTCTAATGCCAAGCTGAGAAGATAAACTACGCTCTCGTCCCCGGTCGTTATGCTTCTGGTGGCGGCAGCCAAATTGGCGAGGTTGTCTGCTTCGATGTTCTGAGTCGTGGGATTTGGTCGAGCTGGCTTCGTCGAAATTTGGCAGTAGTCTGCAGATCTCAGTTTGATATTTCTGCAACCTCTGCTCTTTGATTTGGAAAGTCCAGTAACTTGGTTGACTACGAGCTGAGAATCACAACGGAGTTTTAACCGCTTCGCCCTATATTTGAGTGCTAGTCTCAACCCTGCAATTATGACCACATACTTGGCCTCGTTGTTAGTCATATCTAGGAACCTTATGGATTGGCGAATTACTTTGCTGATGGGAACCTCAAGCACTAGTCCCAGTATGGACCCGAAGGCATTGGATGCGTCATCGGTGTACAGGACTCAAAGGTCCTATGTTTGGAGAGAAGCTTGAGCGGCTTCCTTTTCGGCCTTAGGCATTACCTTTGCGCTAAAGTCTGTGACGAAATCGGCGAGCACTTACGACTTTATTGTTGTGCGAGGCTGATAAGTGATGTCATGATCACTTAGTTCAATGGCCCAATTGGCCAGCCTCCTTGACAGCTCGAGTTTGTGCAATATGCTTCTTAAAAGGGAAAGCGGTGACAACCGAGATTGAGTGACACTGAAAGTATGGTCTAAGGATTCACGAAACTACGACCAGGGTCAGGGCCAGTTTTTCGAGGTCTGGGTACTGTCTCGGTGTCTGATCTCGTCCAATTTCACACCTCAATTCAAGGTTATGAAACGGTCGAATGCAATGATAGTACCCAACAAGAGTCGGGTCGATTTCCACAGGAAGCTATATATGGGAGTTAGGAGTATATATTGTAGTATGTGAATTTGACTATCTTACTTTACACTTCCACAAATTGGAGTTGTTTTTAAGTCTAATTTAAAACTAAGAGTGCAAGTTGAGAAATAAAACTAAGAAATTATTTTTGTTGTTATTCAAGTTTTGTAAAAAGCCTAGGGTTATGACCATCGCCTAGGTGTTTGCCTAATGGGATATAAACCTTAATGCTTGTTTTATTGATCGGGGTGTATTATAGCTATCAACACTCAATTACCCACTCAATATCTCTCAGTCAGAGAGTGATTTTACCAGCTTTCTCAAGTCCAAGTGGGTATTGCAAAAAACAATTGATAAAAGCTCAAGTCGGATTATTACTATATCTAGGTTGAACCCTTTAATTGGGATTATCAATCTCTCGATTGACTCAATTTCTTGTTAGTTAAGTTTTCCTAGACTAAGTCTCTCTTTCTCAAATAGAGACCAAGTCAAATAGGCATGAACTAGTGTTTGCAACCATTAATTCCACAAATTAAAGCATGAACAAGGCTAAATAATAAACACCCAACCATAAACAAGCATTAAATTAAACACCCATAAGGTTTACACACTAGGGTTGGATCACAACCCTAGAGAAAATCTAGCTACTCATGCTTGAAATTGAAGAAAAAGAAGAAGAAATGATAAGGAAACTCATATTGCAAGATTAAAATGATAAAATCTATGTTAAAATAGCTCAAAATATGAAAAACTACTAAAAGAAGTAAAGACAAACAGCTACTGTAGTTGCTGATGTCCAAAGTTGAATTTAAATTGTGAAACTCATCTATTTATACAAGGCTGGAACTTTCGGACAAAAATGCTTTCGGGAGGTTCGCGGCCGCATAATTCCATGTGCGGTCCGCAGATTTCTTCAACTTTTCAGGAACTGGAGGTTTGCAGCCGCATAATTCTGATCTGTGGCCGCAGGGCATTCTTTCTACGGTTCGCACTTTTACAAGACTTGGAATGCTCATTCTCTGAACTTTTGTTCCTAGCCATCTTCTGCGACCGCACTTTGCACAAAAATCTGTTGCCCTTTTCTTCATCATCTGCGGCCGCATATGATATTCTGCGGTCCGCACTTCTGAGCTTCTGCGTCTTTTATGACCTTGAGTTTAGATTACTCCTTTTTGAGTTGGATTTCATCTCGGGAGTCCAGCTTCCAATATTCCTGCAATTTAGCACAATTTTATCAGTTTTTGGGGACACAATTACACGCTTTTGGACTGAAACAAAAGCTAAAAGGCGCTAATAAGTAGTCAAAATCCCCAGTTATCAACTCCCCCAAACTTAAGTTTTTGCTTGTCCTCAAGCAAATAAATTAGTTCCCATCTCCACAACTTAAGGGCCATTCCAACTAATCAAAGGTGAGTCATTCACACATCAACTGGGACCAACAATTACCCGCACCACTTAAGAATTATTAACAAGGCAACAAGTTAAACTTTTATGCACATATAGGTCTAATGTGACACTTGAGCATCAAGAGTTGACTTTACTCATCAAGGAAGCTCGCTCTTTCATGTAGGTCATTGTGGATCCCAAACTCCTCCTCCTCTACTCTCCGTTTGCCTATCTCGCTTAAGAATTTCAACACTCAATTCAAAGATTTGTGAAAGGTTCACTCATCTCTCTCAAAAGAATGTCGCAAGTATGGCTTTAAGTACCATAGGCTTTCCCCTCATGTAGATCGCCACTAATGTAAGCTTACTCGGCTTGAAATCACGTCGGGCTTTTTCGGAATGCAATGAAGGCTTTTGGACTAAGGTTGGATATGCTATGATAGAGCAGGTTCATCTTTCCTTAAGCACTCCATTTTCTGTTCTTGGCTTATGCTTTGCCAATTCTTTGAGGCATTTTCTTTTCCTTGGGG
>MCJB01004858.1:119338-137100 GCA_002018475.1 Nicotiana obtusifolia
AGGGGGGGGGGGGACCACGGACGAGTTGGGGTTTCAACTCGTCCGATTTTGGGTGAGTTTGGGTGGTGGAAACGCGGTGGATGGGGCTGGGCAGAAGTGGCAGCGGCGGGTGAGGGAGGAGTTAGGTTTAGGGTTAGTTTTAAGGGTAGTATTTATATTTAGGAGGGGTTAATTCATGGCCGTCGGATCTATGAAGATCGACGGCCCAGATCAAAAGGGAGGGAAATGTGTTAGGTCAGATTAGGGGAGTTGGGCTGCCGGTTTGGGCTTGGGTATTTGGGCTCAGTTCAAATTTCTTTTCAGATTTTGGCCCAATTCGTTTTTTAACTCTAATTAATCCCCCTCTTTAATTGTTAACTAATTTTCTAAAAAACAAAAGTCCTAGTAATATAAAAATAAAAATCCTAATTCATCAAAATGTGAAACTAAACTAATTTGACATGATGCTAGGCTCTATGAATTAAACATTAAAAGATGCATTATTTTATGATTTTTAATTTTGTTTTTCTTGAATTAATGACCTAATAGTTAAATATGAGTAATTATAGATCCAATTAATTATTAAAATGACTAATAATCAATTTGAACTATTTTATTTATTTATTTATTTTAGGAGTATTTAGAGCAGGGCAAAAATCACGTGCTCACACTATGCTTCTTTTTTCTTATCTTTCTTTTGTTGAGTTGTTGTGCTATCTATGGCGATTCGGTAGCATTCCCGAGACGTAAGTTGTTCCTCTAGTATGCTAAATATTCCCCAAGGAGTTGGGAATTTGATCACTTGGTATAAGCTGGAGGGGACGGCTCTCATAGGGTGTATCTATGGTCGTCCCACGATAGCGTTGTATACGGTGTCCTAGTCCATGATATGGAATGTTGTCTCTAGAGTCAACCCAGAGGCGAGGACAGGGAGTGTAATTTCTCCTGAAGTCCGTTCAACTACATTATTAAAACCGATTAGTGTAATGCAGCATGGTACTATCTTATCCTCGAGTCTCATTTGTGCAAGGACTCGGGAATGGATGATACACACCCCACTTCCATCATCTACCATAATTCTCTTATCATCAGTATCTAAAATTTGTAATAACAATTGCATCATCGTGAGAAAAAGTCAAACCGCCGGCATCTGACTCATCAAAAATTATACTTTCTTCGAGTCCGTCATAACGTTCGTGGGTAATTGATCTTTTGAGCTTGTGGGTGGCAGTGAATTTGATACCTTTGATGGAGGCATCATCACTACCACCAATAATCATATTGATGGTGCGAGCTAGTGAAGGCGGTTTTGGTGGTCTTGGACATTCTAGACCCCTTGCTAAGGTGTTCCTGCCTTTGTCGCTGAGTAGTTTTTTGAGGTGCCCTTGCTGCAGCAAGTTTGCTACTTCAAGTCTTAGGGCGATGCAATCTTTTGTTTTGTGTCCACGTTCTTGATGGAACTCGTTAAGGGCATCAAATTTCCTGGTGCTTGGATCGAATCTCATCTTTGGTGGCCATTTTACCTTCATTCTGAGCTTCTCAAGAGCGTAGACCACCTCTGTGGAAGACACACAAAAGTTCTGAGTAGATATCAAGGGGGCATACGTTGATCTTTCATGTGAGTGCCTGATCTCGGCCTAGATGGGCCATCTTCATAACGAAAGGAGGGAATTGGTGTCCTAATATAGGGTTGGTATCGTTCCCTGCCTGGCCGCGATACGGGATGATCCCTCCTTGTATTATCCCTGGGCTCGATTTGTACCGAGGTAAGTCATCAAGTTGGTCCATTAACGTCGCCGTCATCTGCTCTGACCTCGTCACAGTAGACATTGTGGATTTCATCCCAAGAGGTTAGTGGGTATTTCATCAACCGACTTAGTAATTTTCTAGTTGCTCTCGAACCTTCTCTACTCAACTCATTCTGAGAAGTTGCCATAGCCATCCCTTCGGAGACATTTGGCAAAGTCATCCTCACCCTGTTGAATCGGGCGAGAAAGTCCCTCAATCCCTCTCCTGGGTCTTGTTTGATGGCGAAGATATCTTTCACCCTTGTTTCAGCTTTCTTGGCCCCGGCGTGCGCCGTTACGAAATTATCGTCCCTCTCTTCAAAAGTTTCTATGGAATAAGCCGATAGTTGTGAGTACCACGTCAAAGCCCCTCCAATGAGAGTTTCACCAAAACATTTCAGCAAGATGGATGACACTTGCTCTTTGGTGAGGTCGTTGCCTTTCACGGTGGTGACGTAGTGGGTTACATGGTCTTCGGGATCGGTCATCCTATCGTAAATTCTGAGATTTGTGGGCATCTTGAAGGTCTTTGGTATGGCATGTGAAGCCGCTTCTTTCCTGTACGGCTATTCCACAAACCTGTCGGCGTCTCTTTTTGGTAATAATTTGGGAGCACCTGGTATTTTGTCTATCCATCCCTGATGCTCCTTCATTTTGTCCCTGGGTGCCTTGTTCTCATTTTCTATTTCCTCAATTCTTTTCAGCACGGTGGCGAGGACGTCCTCACTTGCATTATTAGTAATAGTGTGAGTTTTACCTGAAGTCAGAGGGTTTGGCTGGTCGTCATGTTCGTTCCCCGTGTTGTGCTGCATGGGCTCTCGTGGTTTCTGTGGTCATGCATGGGGCTTGTTTACTGAGCACACTGACTAGAGTGTCAGTTAGCCACTCCTCGAGGAGCTTTTTCATAGCGGGTGGCACCCTCTCTCCCGTGGATGTAGAGACTCCTTTACCGTTTGGTTCTGTTGTGCTGCAGAAAGGAGTAAGCGACCTTTCTCATCTAGGAGAGACCGTGGGCGTCACTCCTCATCTTGGGTGTCATAGCCTTCGTTGATGGCACTCATGAGGTTGAGGGGAACATTGTCTGTAGCCTTCATTCCATTCCATGGTTACCTGCCATGGAGATTTTTGTTCGCACAGAGAAAAAAAATAAACTTTGTAGTTTGTTAGATTAACAAGTCACGTGAGTTATGGATCTAATGGAACTTAAAAAATTGGCTGAGAAATTGCTACAGACGGCGCCAAACTATATGACCCAAAATTTAGATCTAGGTTCATACAATCGAATTTTATAATAAAGTTGGGTTAATCTTAGCCAATATTAATAGCAGCAATAAATAACAACAAGAATGTCATGATCAATGATCCAAGAATATGGAAGATAGCAATAAATAGCAGTAAATGACATTAATGTAAATAAATGAATGTGGGTCACCCAAATAGGGTGAGATTCCTTAATATTCCTACTAACAAAGATAGATGGTAATAAGCCTTTGAATATTCATATCATCCTTAGACCGTGAGAGAAAAGATAGATAAAGATCTGAGAAAAATGTGAATTTTGTATGTGAATCATAAAGTAAGAATCTTCAGAGAATGTCAATATATTATTTTTTACAATGAGTGTCCAATCCCCTCTTTAACTACATATCTTTCTATTGATAAGGACATATGGGCCACAAAATCCTAAATAGTACAACTAGCTCCGAGGACCTTATTTCTAAAACTTAGCCGTTACTACTTTACTGAAGGAAGTAGTCATCCTCGTCTTCGTCGTCTGTTGAGTCACCTCGACCTCGCCTTCGTCTTCTGTTGAAATCAAATCGATGACACGTGGCGGCCTTCGCTGGCTTTCTTAATGTCGATTAGACCCACATATAATTACGATAATACCTCTGAACAATGACAAGTAAAAAAAAAGTCCTCCCATGAAAGCTTACAGGTCAAACTCATAACAAGTCATGTCTCGTGACTTTAATTTTTGACTACTTGAGGTTCTAACTCAGACAACATAACCAATGATACTTGTATTAGGAAGCATATTTATCCTCTAATTCCTAATTTAAGAATCAGACAGCTTGAGAAGTTGGACAACCCTGAGCAAAATGGTCCAATTCACGTGTACTAAGTACTCACTTTTTAATTAAAAATCTGCTAATAAATAAAAAGAAAAAGAAGAAAAGCAAAGGCTTTAGATAATCCTCTTAGACCATCTGTTTTTTTGGGCGACTTCGTTTATAATTTTGAAAATCTTCGTGGCCTTCCATTACAAAGTGTGGTAACAATATTTTGGAAATGTTTATTAATAGGGAAAAATCATACCTTAGTTTTACTATTATCCAACTTCTTATTGCTTTGGTAGTTTGAGCCTGTATTATCAAGCAAAACAGATTTTGGACTTGACTCCATCTTAAAAGGCAAATCATTGTTGTCTAAAATCATGTAAGCCGAAAACATCTCATATCATCAACTAATATGGGACTCTAATTCCCCTCTTAATTCCCTTCGCATGCCCAGGAGTGGATACAACTTTGAGCGTTGATATATAACATAATGGAAAACCAACATTGAATAACCAAATACCCATACAGACGAGTCTGATTTTGATAACACGTCAAAAGAAATGAATATTGGTTTCAACTTTCAACACAGTCCAAAAGTTAGCTTAATTATGACGAGAGATGTTCGTCCAACACCTAGTGACAGCAAAATGGTTAAAAGAATACAGTTAACCATCCATGTAATTCACTAAAAAATAGATTGGATAATGAACTCTTTAAAAACAGATCAAATATGGATAAGAACCATATTATCCATTTAGAAAATGGATAACCAATGGATAACTATTGGGTTTAACTTTTACATTTATAAAACCTCAAATTGGAGGTTCCTCAAGTTTGGGAGAGTAGGAATTCTCCCAAAAGTGATCATATTCAAGAAGCCATGGATAATATGATTACCCATATATTATCTGCCGGTTAACCCGTTTTTGATCCGTATTAAATATGGATCGGATCGGATAATTTATCCGTTTTTTCATTACTCATTTTCGACCCCTCTCATATTCGGCTCGCCCGTTTGCTACCCCTGCCAAGACCACATAAGAAACAACGACCTAAACTCTCAACTAATACAAGACTCTAACATCTATAAATGAAAAATTAATTTATTGTTGTTTATCATTATTACTATTTTGGTAGATAACTTAAACATTAGAATTTCCCTACTAGGTATTTAAAGGGTATAAGTGTTTGACTTGAAATGGTTGTTGGGCACCAAGGAATAACAGGTAGGTGAGTTGCTATCAACCAAAGCTAAATGGCTATTGTGTACATCTGTTTTCAGTAAAATATTAGTAGTAGTAAAAATTTAGCAGCAACTTAATTGTCTTCCCTTAAGTTACATGGCTTTTCATCTCAGTCAGAAACTGAGATACGTTCATAGTAATTACTGTTAGATACATCATACATGGATGCACCTTTAAGGGTTGTTACTTGTAGTATTGCATAAATTGAATGTTGGTAGACAGGCCAAAATACCATATATATATATATATACATATATAACACAATGTAATTTAAGAGTGAGTTACTTGTAGCATTGGATCATCCAGCTTGCGTTTGATAAAGCTGGTACTAATTAAAATTATAAACAAATGCCGTAAAATACTCTCATTTAAGGAATTGATATGACATTTAATTGCATTATAGTAGTTGAAAAGTTAGCATATAATACCAAAAAAATTACATTAGTATTTAAATTATGACTTATGAAATTTATTTGATTCTTGAATCTTGTGAAAACTTTCTAAATATATTGTTAGTAAAACGATATAAATATGTTTCGATCATTATACAGCATAAAGAAAGAAAAATTGATTATTCACACCCATTATTTGTGTCAAATTAATAAATATATATATATATATATATATATATATATATATATATATATATTCACGCAAAACTTTTATTTCTTAATGGTAATTATTAATAGTATGTATTCTGACATCAACTTATCCCATAACCACGGTAAATTAAGGTGATTTGATATAAGTACAAGTGTGAGTAAGGTTTTTAAAATAAATAAAAAAATTAGCATACAGATGCCTAATATATTGGAATATAAGCGATTAAATTCTGTTAACGCTGACCCCATGACAACAAGAAAGACATCTTGTGCTATACTCCGATAATTCTTCTATACGAATTGAAAGAAAAATATTAGACACATCCTAAAGTCATTTCTAGTAGTGATATATTTTTTGAATTAACATTAATTAACTCAAGACTACTATTGTTATAACATTATATAACAATCGCTACTTAAACAGGAAAAAATTAAGAAAATACTATGGTAAAAGCGGTGGACAGGACAGGTACACCCACGTCTATGATTTCTCTGTGCACATACTTTATACAGATCAATATAGATAACATGATTTTAGCTTCGACGAGCTTCATCACCTAATAACCACGGGATTAAATAGATGAAGATATTCAATGGGTCCTTGAATTAGGAAACACCCACCAAAGCATTTATAGGTTCATGTGAATCAGTAACTAGAATATATAGCATCAAGGAGCGATGAAATAATTGAGATTTCTCTATCATTAACTAGACTCAAGTTCGAGTTCTAAAACAACAACAAAAATTAATTAGGCGTTTATCCCTTTTTGGACCTAGCGGCCTGATGTGTATTCGGATTAATTAATCAATGTACTAATGGCGCCACATGGCAAGTTAATTAGCTACTGGTAGGAGCTATACAAGAAACTTATTTAAAAGTACTACCTATAGTTGGTAAGGGTCGGATTGTTGATGTGAGACGAACCCAGAAGAAGTCCAACAAGCGATTGGTTCTCGATCTTCCGCGACTGAGGGAGAAAATTCAAATCGATAAGTGATCGTCACAAACATATTTGCTAGGCTGAAAGCTCCAGACAAAGACACATGCTATTCTGCCTCATGTGCATGTAAATTTATTAATATACAAATAGGTTAATTAGGCATCCTTCTGTGGTTAGTAGCAACTCTAAGTTAAAGGCATCCATGACTTAAAAATCATTGATTCGCCACTGTTTACACCTGTAGAGAAGATGTAAATAAGCGAATTAATTAATTAGCTCACCCACATTTGCACTTAACCTCCAATGAATCATTGATAAAGATCTCATTGGTCAAGGTAATCAATATATACAAGAACAGCCGAAGAATATGGCTGCTATAATCATTTTCAAATGAATTAAGTGATGAGAGATAATGCCTGCGTAGAGTATGGGATGAGATCGTGTAATGAAAAAAGAGGCAGAATACATGGCGTTCACGATTTTATTAACGAACAAATGGGCTTTATTTTATTTCATTAAAGAACAAATTGATGAATTCTATGACTGCTATAATGTCTATCCATCTTCGCCCTGTGCATTTATCAGGAATGGGACTTCATTTTGCCCCCTTTAATCAAATAAATAATACATAAAGCTTATTTTTCTTTTTCTTTTCACTCCAGCATGCCTAAAATATAGTGTATACAAAATCTTTGTCACGTCACTAGGGAGAGATTAAGACTATCAAACTGCCAAGTTCGAAGAGGAATAATTAGGACTACAAATAGTTCAAGTATGACTGAATAAATGGTGCCAAGTTCAGGGTATTATGCCTTTTTTTGTTCATTTTCTTTGGTGTTATATTGCGATGATTTTAATTTTTTTTTTTAAAATAACTCTCGTCGACTAGTACTAGTTTGAGGTGAACTAGCACTAATTTGATGTCAATCTTTATAAGTAATTCATCAAATTGATTAAATCTAAGATAATAATATACTCTTTATTTAATATGATCCCACTACACATATCGGTATATATAGAAATTCAGCGATTACATTTCAATCATCTAGCGATCCTGATCTATTTAAAAATACTAGAATTAATATATTCATATATCATATTTCTACAGGCACAAGAGTTTTTCTCTTTATGTTCGATAAAATCCCATTTTATTCCATATTCCAGTAAATAGATATATGTGTCACGATATAAGTTCACGTATACCTGATTTGACTGTGATTTCACATCAAGAATATTTTGTTCTAAGTTCTTATTTTGAACGTGCAAGCAATGACAGACAACTAGCTACTTGAATATGTTACAGTTATATTATTTAAAGTATCAACAACTACTTGAATATGCTACAGTTATATTATTAAAAGTATCACATCAACTTTCTGCTTCAATAAAAGAACCCGAAAAAGTAATGGAAAAATGTGAGAAAAGAGCTATTTGTGGGATCAACTTGTTTTGTCGATTGCATTGACTTGGAATGTAACTTTCTATTTTATACTTGCCTCTTCATGAAAATAACTAATCATCCTTTATAAAAAAAACTTTTGAAAAAAACGAACTTAGGTCATCCTCTTCATTTTTTAGTGCTTTATATTCAAGTAACGTTGGATAACTCGTAAGTATTCCTATCTAATCCGAACGCAATTCGTAGAAAGTTAAATTGTAACAATTTTTAGAGTTCATATAATATAAGATTCATGACATTGTAATCACTCATTTTTTGTCTTTTAACCACTTGCATCCACTAAAACAATAATTTCTCCGAAAGTTTGATATAAAATCTTTTCAAGTTAAAAGCTTTTGAGGGGAAAAAAACAACGTCAATAAAAAGGGGAGAAAATAGGAGTGCAACAGAAAACATATCAACAAGCAAAAGTAATTACCAAACGTAAAAAATAAAAATAAAGAATCTTATCTTGATTATTTCTGTTAACCCAGAGCCAGAAACCGAAAGGTTGAAAGTGTACCAGACATTGGATAAATTTTATCCTACGTAATCCAAAGGATCCTTCTACTATAGCTTACTTGTCCTAACTTTGGCACAGCTAGTTATGCAGCCTAAATCATTAGGAGAGAGATGTGTTTGGTATATAAAATGTTTTCATACTCATGCTTCCTTTTTATTATTCAATTTTGATGAATTCGTATGGTAAATTGAACATGAATAAATACAAGTGTCTGATAATAATAAATTCTACAAATATATTTTCATCAAGATAGAGTCGGGAGAAAAACATAGTATTATCATACACTTCAATTAAAATTAAATATAGAGTAAAAATAAATTAAGGTGATTGAATTATGTATTAGAATCAAATAGGAATAAATGTAAATTTGGAAAACAAAATTTTAAATTCCAAAACCAAAAGACACTTGAAAATATAAGCGCTCTTTTTTCTCTAACATGAAAAGAAGAATCGAAGGAGAAATTTTAGAATTTCTTGCCATTGTTGCAATAGGATCTGGCAAGAAATTGTTTAATAATGGTGCAGATAGTTTAATGCATAAAATATATATGAACTATTTGACTAAACTCATACTAGTAATTTAATTGAAAACTGCAACCTAAAAAGAAAAAAAAGAAAGAAAAAAAAAAAAGCAATGAACTTTTGTAACTTCCTATGATATAGAGAACCAGAACAACTAGTAAAAGTCCGAGGTTAAGGCCTTTTTTTTTTTTTTTTTACAAACCATACTATATAATTTAATCTGAATATTATGGTCAAAGTTCAATATGGTAGGCAATCAAAATCTTAAAGGTAATTTTTATGCTTTAATTACTTTTAATGGAGAAAGTAAATAATTATAAATCAATATAGCAAACATTTTCTATAATAACATTTACTATAAGTAAAATTATCTTAAGTGAGTGGTTATGCCATAAATCTTTGCAAAATTAGTTGATATTTCAGATTACGGTTATATATCAGTCAAGAGCATAAAAAACATTTATTAACATTCTTTCTTTAGTAAATCAACTAAAACTAAACAACAACAAAAAGAAGAGAATTTAACTTCTAATGATTTTGATAACGTAACGACTTAAGTTATATGTATTGACAGTTAAAAATTTATTTCATATCATTAATTCGATTTACCATGTAATAGCATGTTGTTACTTCTTTTTTCAGATTACCATATAAGATTTACTATGAATACTCACCTATTATTTGAATCAATTTAATAGTATAGTATAAAAGATCTGCTATATAATTATAGTGCCTAAAAATTAAGTTTATTTTTATGCTAACTGTTCATAAAAAAGTAAGATTGATAACCTGAAAATAAAACTAATATGTTATCTAGTGTTATAAATATAATATTTTAAAATGATAGTGCAAAAGTATATCATACTATGAAAAATGTTTACTACTATAAGTTTTGAGAATACAAAAAAAACAAAAGAACAGTCATGGTCAAACAATACAATCACGATTAACCCGTAATTAACCAAATTACGTAAGAAAACAAATTAAAGGGAAAGAAAAATAAAGGAAGGATTGAAGTCACCATAAATGAGTTAATTACTCAAAAATAGCAAAAATGACTCCTATTGTCCAAAGTTTGTCAGCTAGTTAACTTCCTTGTATATAAATCCATCATCTTTTCTCTCTAAATCAACCCCAACAACAACCCAACAAATTTTCTTTCATTTCTGTGTGAATTATTCAGCCATGGCTACAATTCAAGAACCTAAAGTGATTATTGTTGGTGCTGGCCCTGCTGGTTTGGCCACAGCTGCATGTCTTAAAAAAAATTCTATCCCCTACCTTCTTCTTGAAAAAGATGATTGTTATGCTTCTATGTGGAAAAAATATTCCTATGATAGACTTCACCTTCATTTGGATAAACAATTCTGTCAACTTCCTCACATTCCTTTTCCCTCCTCTTCTCCTAGTTATATACCCAAAAAAGAGTTCATTCAATACTTGGATGACTATGTTTCCTATTTTAACATCTCTGCTTTGTACAAAAGAACAGTTGAGTCTGCATTTTTTGAAGAATCGACAAGAAAATGGAATGTTAAGGTTAGAAATGGAAATTCTGGTGATGTGGAGGAGTATTTTAGTAGGTTTCTTGTGGTGGCAACTGGAGAAGCTAGTTATCCTTTTATTCCTCAGGTCCCTGGTTTGGAAAATTTTGCAGGAGAGGCCATTCATACTACTAAATACAAAAATGGAGAGAAGTTTAAGGGTAAAAGTGTTTTGGTTGTTGGTTGTGGTAATTCTGGCATGGAAATTGCACTTGATCTTGCTAACCATGGAGCAAAGACTTCCATCATCGTTCGAAGCCCGGTAATTAATTAAGACTTCCATTTATTCTGTTATAACAAGTATTCGTATTTTTCAGATTTACTAGTTCACTTATTATGATGGATAGTTACTTTAGTTCTGATAGTTAATTTTACCCGATCTAATAGTGTTAAAACTCTTTAATTACATTTTATCATTAGTATATAGAAGTAATAATGGGGTAAAAAAAAAAATATCCAGTCAGTACTTTTGTAAGATAAATGTTTATGATTGCATTAGCAATAACCTATTAATCATGATATGTTAAATAGTTAGGCTAATAAAGAAAATCTCTATACTATCGATCAGGTATATAATTTGAAATGTCTCATCTTTTGAATGTCTTGATTCTTTTGAACAGATACACTTAATATCAAGAGAGATGGCATATTTGGGGCTAGTCATGTTATTGAAGTATAGCGTTCCATACAAGTTGGTGGACTTAATAATAGTGATGTTAAGCAAGGTAAAGTATGGAGAAATAAGCAAGTATTATGGGGTGAAAAGGCCAAAAGAGGGACCCTTTGCTTCTAAACTAAAGTATGGCAAGTACCCAGTCTTTGACGTGGGGACACATCAAAAGATCAAGTCTGGTGAAATCCAGGTAATTAATAAGAACAGAACTCTGATGCAAGTAATCGATATGTTTCATGCATATATTTATATAGTTTTCTTTAATTTCTCAAAGCTTTAAAGAAAAGTAAACTTTGACATGCAGAAAGTGATAAAATGTGATGGTGACAGGTGTTACCTGCAATGACACGCATAACAGGAGGAAATGATGTAGTGTTTGAGAATGGTAAATCTCATCCCTTTGATATTATCGTTTTTGCTACTGGCTTCAAGAGAACTACTCACAACTGGCTTCAGGTATATATTTTTATTATGTAGAGTATTTTGTTTTGAAAACTTTTGTCTTAGTCTGTTGTCCTTTTCATCTATTTTTCTAGTCTTGCTTTGAAAAATCCGCTCGCATTTGGTTACATACATCTCATTTCCAATGGTCATTAGATTTTACTCGCTATAACAAATTAAGTCATAAAATATTAAATTTTTTGTCCGGTTACCTCTTTTTGTTCTTCTATTGAAATAACTGAAGTTTACTATTATATTATTACTTTAATATGACAAAAAACAATTTTTAGTTAGGTAAAATTTGGTGTTTTTATGTTATAGCGTAAAAGTTCAGTTACTTTAACGTGACAAATAAACAGTTTTATATCTTTTATTGTTACAATAGATAAAGTTTAGTAATCATTTAGATCTGAAATTAATTTGATTGTAAACTGACAAGCATTGATTGGTATGTTAATTTTGTGTAGGGAGATAATTATCTTTTGAATGAAGATGGACTTCCAAAACCAGCATTTCCAGATCACTGGAAGGGGAAGAATGGACTCTACTGTGTGGGGCTATCTAGGAGAGGACTTTATGGGATTGCATTAGATGCCCAAAACATAGCCGCAGATATCAACTCTAGCCTCTGAAATTCTTCATTATTTGTTGCTCTACTGCCTACTGGGGTTGTTGAGTGGAAGGTTTTAGAGCCTCTGAATTAATTAACTGGCTTTAACTCCATGTATTAGTATAATAACAGTACGAAGGGGTCGGATGTGATTGTTGGTTAGTTAAATTAAATAAAATATGAGATGTAATCTCTATATGTAATGTGATCAGGAAGATATTTTTTTGTCTCTATACATAGAATTTCTTGGTCAGAGGTCAGTATGTCAAGTCTTTTAATTTCTTTGTTTATCTCCCGTGCTTCACGTTTACTACTGATCATCCCACAGCAACTTTAGTCGATGAATCAAACTGAAAATAGATATGCAGTGCTTTCTTGGAAAACCAATCTTAGAGAGCAGCAAATGACAGCTTGACTATTGTGTTCAGCATTCACTTTAAACCCAAGGCTACCCACATAGGCCATCCTGAGCCAGCTTCTTAGGGGAGATAAATTAAGTTCAAATAATTATAATAAAGACACGTTTTCTATTGAAACTTTGACCTCGACAAAGAGACATTCTCTATTGAAACTTCGACCTCGAACGTCAAACTAATGCTGAATACACGTATGAATATTACGATTTTATTAAGATTTAGATATTTAAATTAAAATATACATTTGAATATTAAAATGTATTAAAATATAAATACTAAATAATTGAGTTTTCTCGACATTTGCATGTATAAAGTTTGTTTTTATTGAAAATTAATAAATATTAAATTTTTAAATAAAATACTGTTTTTTTTTTATCAACAAGATATTATATTAAATACTAGTTAAGGATGATTACAGGGAACTGAGGTGTGACGATTTCATCACCCAAAAATAAGTAGTCTATTGCTACATTAATACTATTACATTCCCTTGTTTCCTTTCAAAAATAGTTCCTAGGATGTCTGCCCATAGCATTTCATTGACAAAAACCCAAGAAACTACCAAAAGGTTGTTTCATGTCCCTAGCTGCTTTCCTCCTTCCTTTGCTAACTTGTCAGCCACCCTATTTAATTACTTCTCTGTAAACATGCTTTACTGGTGGATGTCCCAGTACTATTAGCAGTGACCTGTATTTATAATCCATCATAAATCAAGTGGCATTTGTTAATAATATGAATTACCTCTGTTAAGTCTAGATTAATTTCCAAAGGAATGAGAATGTTTGATGTTGCCATCCTCAGACCCAGCATAAAAGTTGTTAGTTTTGCATGGGTTGTATTAGTGCTATTGATTTTCCCATAAACCCCATTACTCCATCCCCATTGTTGTTCTTCACTACCCCTCACATGCCTCATGTTTGTTCTTTTTGGAGGCTTGCACCAACTGTATTCAGCTTATAAGATCTCCTCCTTGGTGGATGCCATTTGACAGTAATCATATGTTCTGGACTTTAAGTTGCGCATCCACCAGCTACATGGAGGAATTCTACAGCTTTAGCTATTACATGCTTATAAGGGATAACCGCTCTTCTGTTGTTAAAATAGTTGTTGTTCCTAGTTAGTCAGATTTGCTAAAGGCGGAAGGGAAGCAGTTTGTCACGACCCGAAATCTCAACCTCGGGATCGTAATGGCGCTTAACATCCACTTACTAGGCAAACCGACGTAAATACTTAAATAACCAATTTTAACAGATAAGACACATTGATGATATACAACGAGAAATAGAAAACCAAATCTTATACAGTGCCAACATAAGTCACGTGATAATATCTACTCCCAAAGATCCGGAGTCACGAGTACATGAGCAACTAGAAGTCTACAAACAGAGTCTGAAATTAATACAACTATTTCGAAGGAAATGAATAGTAAAAGAAGGAAGAGGAAGGGGACTTCAAGGTTTGCGGACGCCAGCAGATCTACCTCAAGTCTCCATATGCACTGATCTGAGTTGATGCACCTCATGCACTGCTGGGACCAATACCAGAATCTGCACAAGAAGTGCAGAAGTGTAGTATGAGTACAACCGACCCAATGTGCTCCGTAAGTGTCGAGCCTAACTTCAACGAGGTAGTGACGAGGCTATGACAGGACACCAACGTAAATAAACTTGTACAAGTATATGTAAAGCAGCAATAATAATAGGGAATTATAGCGTCAAATTAGGAGGGGACATGCAAAAGGGGACAAATATAACAGCTACGACATGTATGAAATTACGGAATAGCCAAGCAAATCATTAATCAATGAAATCAGGTAAGCCAATGATATAAAAATGGCACGGCATCACCCTTCGTGCTTTTACTCTCGTCCTTACTATGAAATGATGATGTAAGCAAGATGAAATGGCGCGGCATTACCCTTCGTGCTTTTACTCCCGTCCCCACCATGTAACAATGAATAAATGAGGTGAGTGGCACGGCATCACCCTTCGTAGTTTTACTCTCTTCCTCATCATATAATAATGAATAAATGAGATAAATGGCACGGCATCACCCTTAATGCTTCTACTCTCCTCCTCACTATGTATTAATCAATACATGAGATAGATGCAATGGCACAACATCACTCTTCATGCTTTTATTCTCGTCCTTACCATGGAATGAAGATAATATGAATTAGGGAAATAAATAATATGGAGAATGTCTTTAACATAAAATATGATGCCAAGATACCAAACTTCAACTTCCAAAATACTCAACAATTGTGAAATAAGCAATAATTACGAAAGGAATAATCAAAGAGGTAATAACCTAACCTAAACATGGATATCATAATGTCACGACCCAAAACCAACCCTCCGTGATGACGCCTATCGTCTTAGCGTGAGTAAAACCAACTCAATAAGTAATAAATCTAACTTGTGGTCTCAAGACAGTGACGAGCTCAAACAATACAGTAAAGATACAGAGTTTAACAAGACATAAAAGTAGGCGTGCTTCTAGGTTTAACAGTTAAGTTTAGCATAGATGAAATATGCCAAGTGCGACTGATAAGAAGAGTATGACTTCTCTATAGCTACATGCCATTGTGAGGACCGTATGTGATGCAAAACAATGAAATCCCAAGTACTCACACTCTCAGAGGACTCAATCTGCCAGTCTAAATTCTCACTCGTCACGCTCAGTCACTCAGCACTGTATAATACCTGTTGAGGCATGCAGCCGGATCCACACACACATATATATAGCCATAAGGCTGATCCACATATATATAGCCATAACGCTTGTTGCGGCGTGTAATCCGATCCACACACACACACACACACACACACACACACATACATATATATATATATATAGCCATAAGGCTTGTTACAGCGTGCAACCAAATCTACATATATATAGCCATAAGGGTTGTTACGGTATGCAACCCGATCCACATATATATATAGCCATAAGGCTTATTGCGGCGGGCAACTCGATCCACATATATATAGATATCACTCACAGCACGACACTCATGTCCCAACTCAGTCACTAATCTCTCCAGTCTCTCGGGCTCACAACACTCATGGTAAGCAGCCCTAATCAATAATACGAGATGTGACAATATACGATAACAGAGACTGAGATATGACACGTAATGATGAATCTGATTGAGTACACGACTGAATTAAACAGATAACTCAACAGCAAAGAACGACCACTTTGGGTCCCAGTAATACTAGCATATAGCCTAAACATGATTTTCAGCATGAATCACAGCTCAAGTGCTCTAACACATAGAGTACAACAAAATAAATTCAGATAGAATAGCTACGCAGTTCCAGGGAATCGACTAAATCACAATTTCTACGGTGCACGCTCACGCGCCCGTCACCTAGCATGCGCGTCACCTCAACATAAATCACATAGCACGAAATTCCGGTTTTCATACCCTTAGAACCAAGCGTAGAAGTGTTACTTACATCAAACCATGCAAATCCCTAAACCAACACGCCCTTGCCTCGCGAATCGGCCTCCAAATGTCTCGAATCTAGCCACATACAGTTCGACACAATCAACACGAGCTAAAGGAATCAATTCCATAAGAAAATACTAAATTTTTAATCAAAAGTCAAAAACTCAACTCATAAGTCGACCCCCGAGCCCACATCTCGGAATCCAACAAAAGTCACAAAATTCGAAAGCCCATTCAACTACGAGTCCAACCATACCAAATTTACAAAAATCCGGCACCAAATCATTACTCAAATCCCCAATTTAAACTCTCCAAATCCCTAGCCTCAACCAACTAGGTGGGAAATTCAACGAGGAAATATAATTATTGAATAAAAATAACCACAAGTGACTTACCTCAAGAATCCCTTTGAAATCCCTCTCAAAATTCGCCTAATCTCAAGCTTGAAATGTCCAAAATGATAAAAAAATCACGAAACCCTCGATTTTAATACACTGCCCAAGCTTTCTGCAACTACCACAAATTACTGCACCTGCGTCTTCGCGGGTGCGACCAAAACATCCGCTCTTGAGATTGGCTTCGCGCCTGCGAACACTCATCTGCGATCTCACTACCGCTGCTATGGCGCCAGCCCCCATTTCCATTTTCGCTTCTGTGTTCATCACTTCGCACCTGCGGCCTCGCGGGTGCAGGCAAGCTCTTCGCACCTGCGAGCACTGCCCAGTTCCACTCCTGGCCGCTTCTGCGATAGCTGGTGCACACGTGCGGCTTCGCACCTGCGATCAAAACCTTCGCAAGTGCTATTGCACCAGATCTGGTGCTTCAGCAATCTTCAAACTCCAAATTTGATCCGTTAACCACCCGAAACCAACCCAAGCCCCTCAGGACCTCAACCAAATATACCAACAAGTTCAAAAACACGATACGAACTTAGTCGAGCCCTCAAATCACATCAAACAGCATCAAAAACACGACTCGCACCCCAATTCAAGCCTATTGAAACTAAGGAAATTCCAACTTCTACAAACGATGCTGAAACCTATCAAATCACGCCCGATTGACCTGAAATTTTGCACACAAATCACAAGTGACACCAGGGACCTACTCTAACTCTTGGAACCCCATTTCGAGCCCGATATCCACAAAGTCCACTCTCGGTCAAACTTTTAAATTTCTATTTTTTGCCATGTCAAGCCTAATTCAACTACGGACCTCGAAATCACAATCCACACACACTCCTAAGTCCAAAATCATCCAACGGAGCTAACAGAACCATCAAAACTCTATTGCAGAGTCGTTTACACATAAGTCAACATCCGGTCAACCTTTTCAACTTAAGCTTTCAACATTGAGACTAAGTGTCTCGACTCATTCCGAAACATCTCCGGGCCCGAACCAACTACCTCGGCAAGTCACATAGCAGCTATAAAGCATAGAATGAGCTGTAAATAGGGGGAACGGGGCTATAACTCTCAAAACGACCGGCCGGGTCATTACATACTCCCCTCTCCCCCCCCCCCCC
>MCJB01004858.1:150839-164861 GCA_002018475.1 Nicotiana obtusifolia
CCCCCCCCCCCCCGCTTGTCCCTAGCTTTGAGGACTTTATTAAAGTCACCTCCCACTAACCAGATTCCCTTATAACTATCAGGAATTGATCTTAGTTGTTCCCAAAGGTTTCTCCTAATGGCATATGTGTTACTAGCATAAATAGCAGTAAAAAGCCAAGGCCTAGAAGAAGGAGTTACATTGACCATGACATTGATGCTATGAGGAGTGGTAGAGACCTCATCAATCTTTAGGATATCACCCTTGCACATGATGAAAAAAACCCCTAATAATCCCACCGCTGGGTTCTGGATTTGCCCTGAGAAACCCAACTCTATAATTATATGTTTGTTGCTCAATCATCCTGATCTCAAGAAGGACAAGCATGGCTGGCTTGTGCAACTTCACCATTTCAGTATAGTGCCTCCTAAATTCTCCACTGTTGGCCCCCTTACAATTCCTGATTATGAAATTCATTAACAGTCTGGGGTAGGTTGGTGTCTTCCTTTTCAGGCATTTGTCCTTCCCTTTCGAGGGTGGGCTCTCCTGGTTCTCCTCAACAGGGCTGCCTTGCTGCATAAGTGGGGTAGTGTTTAAATCTATAGTTGGGCTTAGCTTTATAGTTGAGTCTCATGATCCTTGTTCTAAGGCTAGACTTAGACTTACCCCGCACATTACCATGCTCCTTGGACATAGTGCGATAAGAATTTCTCCCCCTAGCCTTTTGAACTCTATTAATTCCTCGTGTTATAGGAGTAATGCCTTTGTTTTGGGTACCCCCAATTTTTCTATCAATGACTCCAGCTCCGTGTTTGATGCCTCAAAGTGTTCGTGGACTTTTTCGACCCTGCCACCTGGGGTGTTAATGTTGATGGGGTCAGTGTCCATGATAGAGTCCATTGGGAGAAAAGTGGTCTCGGAATCGATTCCCTTGGTAACATAAGTAGGAAGAAGGAGATGGTGTGACTTATCTGACTCACCAGTAGACTGAGATAGTTGGTTGACATTGTTTGCTGGCTTAGTGCTACCTGGGCTTGTATCAGGGTTGCTATCCATAGTTGATGGCCAAAATTCATCATCGCATGATTCAAACATGCAGTGACTATTTTGGCCAGGTAGTGGGGATTCTGGATGATGACTGTGATTGGCATTGCTCCGATTGTAAAGCTGAGTGGGAAGGTTGTTCCTTGAAGTGTCATCTCCAACCATGAGGTTGATAAATGGTCCGAAGGCAGTGGTTCAAATGTGACAAGGAGAGGCATTGGTTCCTCCTCCTAGTCCTAGGCTTGTGCATTTTCACTCTGTTGGCTGGGGTTGCTTGTCATTGTTTTCGATGGGTGGGTGTACATAATGATTTACCATTTTTAAAAATCCATAGCTAGATCTTAAGGCATCCCTCCCCTCAGTTGGTTTCCGTGCAAGGAAATCTCCCATCATTTGATATCTTTGGGAGGAGACGGGGTCTGTCAAATCATCTGAGGGGAAATGATGAGGGTGAACTAGGGGTGTAGGAGTTTGGGTGCAAAGTAGCCCACTTAGAGAGGATGGTTCTTTGCCCTCTTTGCCGAGTTTGGTAGGGTTTGTAGTTGAGTTAGTTTCCAGCACGGTCCCAACAAATTGACTCTTATTGCGTTGATTTGGTACCACATTGGGAATAATATTGGGTATGTTAGACTTACCCGATCCTCGTGCGTTTATTTGATCTTGGGAGATGTGAGTGTCAGGATTCGTGTGGGTGTTAGAAGTACGCGTGTATGGCGTGTGATTTTTGGTAGACCTGTGTTGGGACACGTGTTGGGGCATGTTGTGGGCTGGTGATAAAGTATGTGGGATGCTCTTTAGTGGCCTATGTGATTGGTCAGACGCCCCACTTAGGATTTGTTTACTTTCAGTTGACGGGCTAGTGCATATAGGCCCATAAGCGTAGTGTTGGAGTGTTGGGCCTGATCACTTGGCCCTGCCCAATTTTCCGCCCTTTGGCCCCCCTCACCGTAGTTCCCAAATACGTTGAACTTACCTGAATCTGGAGTATAGGTCTTGTTCTCCGTTCCACTGTCTTTTGAATTTAGAAGTTTCTGCTTTTGACCCTCCAATCCCTTCCCTTGTCGCT
This sequence comes from Nicotiana obtusifolia, assembly GCA_002018475.1. NCBI lineage: Eukaryota > Viridiplantae > Streptophyta > Magnoliopsida > Solanales > Solanaceae > Nicotiana > Nicotiana obtusifolia. The sequence continues at coordinate 152,929 of MCJB01004858.1, forward strand.
TGCTCCTCCGTGGGAATTCCACTGTCTTCCAGTCTTGTTCGCTCAATGCTTTGTGGCTCTCCGTTGAGCTTTCTGGTTGCTCTGGTGTCCATGTTGTTGTTCGCAATGGGCATTTCTTGGATATGTGGTCAATTTCCTCGCACACCTTGCACAGGATGCCCATCTCCCTAATATACAATAGGTTGGTTGTGATCCCCAATTATTACGGATGTTTGGAGCGGTACCTCAATAGGCACTTGAATACAGATCTGTGCATATATGCCTCTTAGAGTGGCGGAGGTACACGTATCTATCTTTAGGAGTTTGTCAATCTTTTTTCCCACTTTTTATAGGATTTCTTTATCATAGAATTTAGTGAGTAACTGCGGTAGCCGTATCCGTATGGCTGTGGCTTGTATCTGGGTGTTCGCCAGCACAAAGTTTGGTTCTTAGTTTCTGATGGAAAGGAAGTGGCCAATGATGAACCAAAGTCCTTCATGTAGTGCACTGGCCATGTTTTCCTCCTTCACAAATTTAACTATGAAGAAGTCTCAACCCAAGTCTATGAGGATTAGTTGTTCGGTTGGGGTTCATAGTTGTTGTAATTTGGTCTTTAGAAGATGATGTGAGATTTTTCTTCCAAAGACCTTAATGATGACCGAGAACCTCCATGGGTGGTAAATTTGGAATTTTTGCTCTTGGGACAGAACAATTGGCTTTGTACCATCTTTTTAAGGAAAAGTTTCGAGCTTTGTTCATGCTTGGTGGTAGTGGGGATGATATACACGCTTGACTTCGTCAGGTGTTTTTTCGATAGGATTTCCTTGAAATTATTTTTTTGAGCTGTTTCGACTTCCATCGAAGAAGCGTTAATGTTTGGTGGATCAGGGGATTTTAGTAGTGGTGGGGAATTAGGTCCTGTGCAGGGGGTGGGAATGAGGCCATTAAGGGGGTGAGTTTAATAATTTTAGTGATTAGTTAGAGTTTCTCTCTCTAACACCGAAGAACGTCTTAAATAAGATACTAATTAATCTAATACTATATCAATAAAATACTAAAAAATAAGTTTATATGGTGATGGCTATAAAGGCTAACAGTGGTGATTGTGGATGCTGACTGGCGGTGATAGGTGGTGGCTATCAACAATGGCTAGTGAAGATGGTGGCTGTAGTAGTTAAAAATAATGGTTGATGGTAGTAATTGGTGGTGCTGATAATTGTGGTAGAGGATGATAATAGATAATGGTGGTGCCGATTGATAACAATGGTTGGCAATATATGCGATCGCTAACTGAGATCTGAATGAAAATGATTCATACTTCAAAAAAAAACACTTGATGGCTGAGGTCAAAATGATTAAAATACAGGCCATAATTAAGTACAAAAATTTCTTTCTTAGGATGATGGTTTATATGTAAATAGAAAGGGTCAACTCCTTTATTAATTGTTGTAGAAATTGAATCGTGTCAATTACAAAACAAAAAAATAAATAGAGAGAAGCATGTTCCCTAAAGGGAGACTACATCCTACCGGTGAAACAAAAAAACTCAAAAATGCTCCATGCCTAATCTATAGTAAAACATTTCCACCCACAGGCTAATTTCAACTTGAGGACAGTTTTTGCTGTTCCCTCCATTTGTACTGGAAAATGATTATCCACTTTTGTGGCCAATGCTTTGACAAAAAGGACAGCACTAAAGCCCTAATACACAGATTCTTCATGGACAAAATATTGCCTGGTCATCTGTGTCTTTTTCCGGTGAAGTATCAAGGAACAAATAGCTGTCAAAGTAAACCATTGAGATGATATATCTGAAGATGGCTCCAGGTGAGAAGCTAAACTGAACTTCATAGGTCATGATCAAGCCCAAAGAAGCCCCTCGTAGCCGAATTCTGAATTAGAAACTGGACTATCACCAAACTCGTGTTGATCGGTTGCTTCAACTGGTCTGATGGAATCAATATATGGTTCCAAAAGATCCGACGATCTTTCAGCTGGAATGCCGTAGTCTTTAAGAATACTAGCTGACGCAGATACGGCTGCTTCCCTTTCCAGAACAACCAGGAAGTTGTCCTCAAACTCGAGCACTAGATATTTATCCTTGCAAGCTGCATGAATAAACATATATGACCATTCATAACTGCTCGGGTTAAAGTAACAAAAGCTCAAATGATTATCTGTACCAACACTTACAATCCACTAGATGAGCCAAATGGTGAATGTTCCTAATTCGAGTGCCATTCAACTTCAAGATCTGCCAAAAAAATGTTATTTGAGCAAGAAATATAAATGACTAATGGAACTTCGATGTACAAACCAATTATTCTTGTTTCAACATGGGAAGGATTATAGAATCAAAGTAGAACAAATAACTTGCCTGCTCATTGCTTATATCCTCGTATCCAATATTCACTTCATTTGCCAAGACCTGTAAGTAAAATAACGATTAACAACATAGCATTCCTTACTTAGCTTTAACCCGTCAGCATCATAAAAGAGGTGGCATTGGGTAACCTAGTGAACTACACTACAACCTATTTACCCATTTTTCTCACTTCAATGACATTATACTTTTCCCGGAAGTTTACGTTCCCTAGTTCCTATGCTCCCAGCTCTGGCTCGGGCTGGGTGTGTTCAAACTTTCAAGTCCAATATGGAAAACAACAAGTGGCTCAGGGCTGCAGATTGATTGTCAAAGTCTGAAATTTTCTCTTTATATACCTGTGATAGTACAACAATCTGTTCTCCTTCAAACTTTGCCAAAGAGTATCGAGCCTTTGTCAATAGTTTTAGCTGACAAAATTCAAAGAAAACAGTTAATTCAATCACAGAAGAATGTTTGTATTCTTATGAGCAATCACCCATTAGTGAGACTCACCCCTATGCTATCTTCACATTCTTCCCTGGCAAACAAAGATGAACAAATTGATTTCAGTCTGAGAATTGGAGCACCAGAATCTACTCGATGAGATAAGAGAATGCTAGGCCCATTAAGAAAATACAAGGATATCTTTAGTAATCTTACCCTATTAAGGGTTCGGATAGTGGTGTAAACACCAAGCCGGCAACTATTAGGTATGAAGGCTGACCGCATTCTATGTGATAAGGAACCTTCAGAAGAGAGCAACTGATTTAAATCAATTATACTGAGATTATATGATGGCGTCGACAAAGAAACAAAGGGCCGGCAAACATACCAAATGCACACGTGGCTTCAAAATTGCTTGAACTTTCATGAATTCCCCAGCTCTAATAATACCAAGCTCGGCTACATCACCAGTGAACCTGAAGAGGACAAAACCTTTGTGTAACATATAAACAGAAATATGTGCAAACTTTACAATAAGGGGGGTAATATGGCTAGGGAGCATGAGGAAATACAAATTTGATGCTAAGGATTCAGTGGATTAAGTCATCAAGGAAATAGAATAATTTACCAGTTAACTCTGATTGTAGTATAAGACGATAATGATTCCACTAGCCAAAGAAAAATCAAATGAAGAAAAATTTTGATGCAGAAAACAGGGCAACATCAATGTAGTTTCTTGCAAATTTGGCATTACCGCTTAAGAAGCAGTTCCAAACTTAGTCATTCAAACTGAAAATGAAGTGACTAATTTTTGTCAACACTGTATTGCTTCTGGGATTATGCTTAAATGCAAATCTACTTTCTCTGGAAGTAACTAAGCTTTACTTTTGACTGATGAGATAGCGAAATGCAATGCGTGCACTTGATCGAAATGGCACTGTCCCTTCACACCCGATACGGACACCATCAAAGCTAACAATCACGTCTCCCTGAAAAAGATGAACCAAGTGTTATCCAACCTCGTGACATTACCAAAATAACATCCTAATTATAATGGAAAAACTAACCCCACCAAAGAGACAGGTATACCAATGGGAAATAGGTGGACTACCTAAAAATGATCAAAGATACACTATACTCTTCTTTCCAAAGTCATTAAGCTGGTCCTAGGATAATACCCCCATCCTCATGCAACTTGATCCCCAAACTCAGAAAGGACACTCAAGTCCCACCACTCATTCTCGAAGCTTGATCTTCATTTTTCCCATGAGGAGATCCCTTATGAGTTGTAGAAACACATTTATTGAATCCTTGAACTTGGAATGGATACTTATGTCCATCAATTATTTTCATAGATTCATCTTCACTTATACATGGAGATCCCTCACACTCTCATTCTCCCGAGTTTCTTCCAACTTCCCTTTCTCTCAAGATTCCGGTCAATTCTCGCCCGGTAAATCCCTCAAACACCGGCAATCCATCACGGCCAGATTTCCGTTAACTTCAAGGGCTGCAATCCAGGTTCTATTGTTCCTCTCTTGTCTTGATATTTTAATAGTTTGATATTTTAATAGTTTGATATTTTAGCGTAATTTTATCTCCTAGCCTGCCTATTTTGTTCTTGAATCTTAAGTTAGTATTTGCCCTAGCATTGTCAAATTAATTGCATTAGTGATAGCTTTGCCTACTTGTCTATATTGTTATCTACTTGTTTACATCTTTATTTTTGAATCTTTATTTCAAATATACCCTAGTAGTTCTGTTCTAATTTTGCACATTTTCTTTGTGATCTTTAGTTGTAGATTATAGCCCCCTTTTTTTATTTCTTCACCTGTTTTGCGACCTTTAGTGGTAGATTATATTTCAGTCATTCATTTTATTTTTGTAGCTTGATTTCGGGATAGTGCTTGCGTAGTGACTCCTAGATTATAGTGGCTTTGGTGAACGATGATAGGGTAAGGTCTTGTCCTCGGGGGTGTCAGCATGGGGGGAGGGGGTAAGGGGGGTAAGGGGGCTAAGGGAGCTACTAGGCTGAGAGTGGGATCTTGGAACATAGAAACTGACTGGAAAAGCTGTAGAGTTAGCGAAGATTCTCGAGAAAAGGAAGATTAATATAGCTTGTGTACAAGAGACTAGGTGGGTAAGAGATAAGTCGCGGAATGTGCGCAGTTTCAACCTTTGGTATTCTGAGAGGGTGGGGAGCAGGAACGGGGTAGGTATTTTGGTTGATAAGGACCTCCGTGAACTAGTGGTGGAGGTTAGGAGGGTGAATGACAGACTGATGACTATTAAGCTAATTGTTGGAGGTTTTACTTTGAACATAATCAGTGCGTACGCACCCCAAGCAGGCGTGGATGAGGAAGTCAAGAGGCATTTTTGGAAGGATTTGAATGAGATGGTGCGTGGTATCCCGCATACCGAGAAGCTTGTCATAGGAGGAGATTTCAACGGTCACATTGAAGCGACGTCTGGGGGTATGATGATATACATGGTGGCTTTAGTTTTGGAGATAGAAATGGAGGAGGAACGTCTCTGTTGGACTTTGCTAGAGCATTTGATTTGGTTATAGCAAACTCGAGTTTCCCGAAGAAGAAGGAGCACTTGGTCACCTTCCGGAGTTCGATGGCCGAGACTCAGATTGATTATTTACTCTACAAGAAGTCCGATAGAGGTCTTTGCACGGATTGCAAGGTCATCCCGAGTGAGAACCTCTCGACCCTTCAAAGGCTCCTGGTCATGGACCTTGAGATCACGAGGAAGAGGAGGAAGAGGACGATGTATAGCCAACATAGGATAAAGTGGGGAGCCTTGACGGAAGCTAAAGCGCAGGAGTTGGGGGTCAAGCTGGTGACTATGGGGGCTTGGAGGAGTAGTGGTGACGCAAGCGCTATGTGGACCACGACTGCGCAGTGCATTAGGGAAGCCGCGAGAGAGGTATTAGGGGTCCCAAAGGGTTACTCTGGTGGTCACAAAGGAGACTGGTGGTGGAATGGAAAGGTGCAAGAAAAAGTGAAAACTAAGGAAGCAGCGTATCTGAAGCTAGTGGAAAGTGTAGACGAGGAGGAGAAGAGGGCGAACAGGGAGCATTATCAGTTGGCTAAGAAAGAGGCAAAGCTAGCAGTCACGGCAGCCAAGACTGCAGCTTTTAGTCGTTTGTATGAAAAACTCGAGGGACGAGCTAGGGATAAGAGGTTGTTCAGGTTAGCCAAGGCGCGAGAAAGGAGGGCGCGTGACTTGGATCGAGTGAAGTGTATCAATGACGAAGAAGGTGGAGTTTTGTTCGATAAGGGGCTTATCCATCGGAGATGGCAGACCTACTTCCATAGTCTCTTGAACGAGGAGGGGGACATGAGTATTGTACTGGGTGATTTGGAACTCTCAGGGAGTCGTTGTGACTTTGGGTATTCTAGGCGGATTAGAGTTGATGAAGTTGAGGGGGCTATGCGTAAGATGAGCAGGGGCAAAGTGACCAGGCCGGATGAAATCCCGATAAAGTTTTGGAAGAGCGCAGGCAAGGCAGGCTTGGAGTGGCTCACTAGGTTATTTAATGTCATTTTTAGAACGAAGAAGATGCCCGAAGAGTGGAGGTGGAGCATGATTGTTCCTGTATACAAGAACAAGGGTGATATCCAAAATTGCAGTAACTATCGGGGTATCAAACTGCTTAGCCATACTATGAAAGTCTGGGAGAGAGTGGTAGAGCTAAGGGTGAGGAGGAGTGTGTCTATTTCCAAGAACTAGTTTGGGTTTATGCCGGGGCGTTCGACTACAGAAGCCATCCACCTTGTTAGGAGATTGATGGAGCAGTATAGGGAGAGAAAGAAAGACTTGCATATGGTGTTCATCAACTTAGAAAAGGAGTACGATAAAGTTACGAGGGAGGTTTTGTGGAGATGTTTGGAGGCTAAAGGTGTATTGGTTGCCTACGTTAGGTTGATTAAGGACATGTGTGATGGAATAAAGACCCGAGTGAGGACGGTGGGTGGGGACTCTGACCATTTTCCGGTTATGATGGGGTTGCATCAGGGGTCGGCACTCAGCCCTTTTTTGTTTGCTCTGGTGATGGACGTACTGACGTGCCACATCCAAGGGGAGGTGTCGTGGTGCATGCTATTTGCAAATGATATTGTATTGATTGACGAGACGCGAGACGGGATGAACGCGCAATTAGAGGTATGGAGGCAAACCCTGGAATCTAAAGGTTTCAAGTTGAGCAGGACCAAGACAGAATACTTGGAGTGTAAGTTCAGTGGAGAGACTCAAGGAAGGGAAGGGGAGGTGAGGCTGGACTCGCAGGTCATCCCTAGGAGAGGTAGTTTTAAGTACCTTGGGTCTATCATTCAGGGGATGGGGAGATTGATGAATATGTCACCCATAGTATTAGGGGGGGGGATGGATGAAATGGAGATTCGCTTCGGATGTTTTTGTATGACAAGAAGGTGCAACCGAAACTTAAGGATAAGTTCTACAGAGTGGTGGTCAGACCAACGATGTTGTATAGGGCTGAGTGTTGGCCAGTCAAGATCGCTCATGTCCAGAAGATGAAGGTAGCAGAGATGAGGATGTTGAGATGGATGTGCGGGCACACCAGGTTAGATAGGATCAGAAATGAGGTTATTCGCCACAAGGTGGGTGTAGCCCCTATTGAGGACAAAATGCAGGAAGCGCGACTTAGGTGGTTTGGTCATGTGAGGAAGAGGAGCACAGACGCCCCCGTAAGGAGGTCTGAGAAGTTGACATTGGAGGGCCTACGGAGAGGTAGAGGTAGGCCAAAGAAGAGGTGGGGAGAGGTGATTAGGCAAGACATGGCGCAGCTTTAACTTACCGAGGACATGACCCTTGATAGGAAGGTATGAAGGTCGAGGATTAAGGCAGTAGAGTAGGTAGTCTAGAGTGTTCATAACAGTAGTATTGGCACGCAGTCTCGTTTTCTGTTGGTAGTAGGTTTTTATGACTAACCGTTGTTTTCTTTCATTGTTAATCACCTTACTGTCTTGTTGTTTTGTTCTGCTTTTATATGGCTTTTTGGTAATGTCCCTTTTTGTCTATATTTTCATTAATGTAGTGCTTATGCTTTCCTGAGCCGAGGGTCTATTAGAAACAGCCTATCTATCCTCACAAGGTAGGGGTAAGGTCTACGTACACACTACCCTCTCCAGACCCCACGGTGTGAATAATACTAGGTATGTTGTTGTTGTTGTTGTTGTTGTTGTTGTTGTTGTTTATACATGAAAGGATCAATTATGAGTTGCAGAAATCACATATCTAGTGCTTAGTTAATCAATGTTGTAAAAATGAATGACATGAATACAAATGGTACAATTGGATCCCATTATCTATATTAGATGTTATTGATTGTAATTACAGTAAAACTACGACTAGTGGAATTAGGAGGTTGTATCAAACAATAAGTGTAATTAGAAATGGTGTCCCGTTATCAATGGGATTAGAATCCCATAAATCATAATATATTAGGAGTTTGTGAATAATGCTACCCTGTATTGTAGCGGAGAGACAATCTACCACGTATTCTAAAACTTTCTACTCATTCATCCAAGTGATTTTCTACATTGTATTAAGATTTAGACGGAGAAAGTTCTCTTTTAGCATCTTAGAATTCTCGACTAAGTCTAGGCCGGGCATCTTCAAATCATATCTGTCCTCTTTGAAATCTCAGACCAATATCCCAACACAGTAGACAGGTAATAGTTTCTAGAATTCATAAAATTCACTCCCGCAATTGTCCAAACCCTTCAGGGGCTATTTTGATACCTATCCTCACATCTCCTGTGACCATACAATTACTAAGAGAAGGAAGTTAGGTTGCAAAATTAATATTCTTGGTGTAGTGCAATCTAATTTTGGTTCATGAAAAAGAATTACTGACCATCTAATTAGACTATTCAAGAGATTTCAGCAAATAAAAAGCTTGTGTAGGAGAGAGTTGACGCTCAGTAGTCTAGTCTCTCATGAAAGCACTAGACCCAAAGCCAGTTCCTTTTAGTCTCTTAAGACTTGCCAATTTGTTCTTAGTGTCAGGGTAAACCTTTGTATAATAGCCGTCTCAGTAGAATTTATCATGTTCTTGATGAATTGATAAGATTTGAAGAAATCAGATCTAAACATGGAAACTCATCTCAGAAAAGGCTGAAATTTTATTTACTGATGCCTATTATTACCGACTCTCCAAAATAATTGGCACAACAAGATCAGTTTTTCATGGTGTTCTTTCTCTCTAACTTAGATCCGCCTATGAAACACTCGTCGCCAGATCCTTAGTTGTGATATGATTCACAGATTCGTACAGTAAACAATATCAGCCAGCATGCTTCTCCAGGTCTCCTCCACCACCCCATTTTAGGAATATTTTATCTAGTAAACTCCTTTAAAGGCCGATTCAGCCTTAGCCTCGTAGACCTCATAATTGGTTTGAGGCTTTTATTATAAGCTATTACTTTCAGCGAGCTTCTCATGAAATACAATTCTATTTTACGTTTCTCAGCTACGCACTAATTCTGACTCCCATTAAAAACAGTTCTTATTTTCATGGTCCTGCCAACCCATTAACAGTTATAAGCTTTGATGACATTAATAAGTAAAACAGAATGCACGAGTATGCTCAAATGTCTTATAACATAATCATGCATAACAGCAAAATCTCGAGAAGTCAAAAGGTTCATTAACAGTTACAAATGGATAGTACCTCTTTTAAGACGTTGCTAACATCAGAAGTAGGCTCAACTTTCCGCACGAGTATGCCCTGCAAATCAATTACCAAGCATGTATTAAACAAGGATATCTAGAGATTATTGATTAACCTTTCCATACAGATACTATCAGCAAACACTATGCTTGAATGTCTCGAGCACATTATCGGCTCAGGCATTTTCAATTGACAAATGCAAAATAGGTTTCCTTTCTGATGAGGCATAAATTAGAAATATCTAAGTTGATAAAAGTGCTCAGATGACAGGTTATACCACCTAATTACATGATTGACCAAATTGAATGAGTATACACAATTAGAGACTTGAATGCTCATAACAGATTCTTCAACAAGATCCAGCAACATCGCAGAAGAGGATATCATTGATGTTACTCAATAAGGGAATTTCCACTCGACACGGATTATTTATGTGTCGAAAGATGTCAGCCTGGAGCCTTTACTCAGCTCAATCCCTACCCATTAAAACTCTTTTCCCAAGATGGAAACCAAATGACACTTATTCTATTTTCTTTAACTCACTTTTCACATGTTTTAAATGATAACTTCTTTTTGGGTGAAAAGGTAGGGAATTTTATTTATGAGTACCACAAGAAGGTATAAAAAGAGTACATCAGAAATGACTTCCTTCTCCTAGATATTGGAGGAGTGCAATAGATCTGACAGTGGAACTATAGATACAACAATTTTCTCACACCACAAAAGAACTATTCAAACATCTAGATTAAAAATAAGATATTTGCCACTTCTCCAGAAACACGTCTATTTTTTCTCTCTAGCCAGGTATTCAAAAAATGCAACTAGGTACTGCATTCCAGTAGAGACTGCTTCCTTATCTGATGACTGACTGTACCAACTGATTACTTTGTTTAATGATTCCTGGCATGACCCATTGATTCCGAAAGATATCAATAAACATAGACCAAATCTGCTTGGTGAAATCACAATGGAACAGTAATTGGAGATGGCAGTGTTTTTAACTGATAACTGGCTCTGCATAATTGGAGATGGCAGTGTTTTATTTAATTATCCACCTTTCCTCTCATATTTAAGGCCACAAACAAAGATTCTGTCCTGATTTTCTGAATTCTATCCACAACAAGCCCCTTTCTCTCTCTGTAGAACTTTAGCCACTGGATCCTTCCCCTTCTCTCACTATTCATGTTGTTGCAGTACCCATTCTCTCTCTAGTAGTAACAAAGTTGTTTGAGGACTTCTACAGTGCTACTGGGAAACAAGAACAAACAAACAGCTAAATTAAAAGAAAAAAAGGGTTTCATTTTGGTTCAAATATGGGAATTCGATCTCTCCTCCCTTCCCCTCCCCCACAAAAAGACAATGACCAATAAAAGAATAAGTAAGGAACTCCACAAAGAAAGACATCTGTTATAAAGTGCTTATTTAACTCATAAGGACTTCTTTATATATATAGCTACAAAACCAAACCTCACTGGAAGGCACTTTCAAGCAGGCACGAAGTGCTGGACTCTCCAATTTTTGCAACAATACTCCAAGGCAAGGAAAACCTGAAATCACAATACTGTTAGATAAACTGTTGAAAACCTACGGGAACAAAAGAAGCCTTCAAATCAAATCATATGGAGCATTGGTAGTTCTGTAACGCATAAAGGATGGGACCAAGGAATTTCGCACACAACTAATTGCCAAATTACTATGCAGCATTTTTTTTTTATATTATTGAAGTGTGAGACCATCTCATCTAAAAACTTAAGTTGTTTGAGATAGCAAACTTTAATTTACTTAATTATATCGCCAACATGAGGAAATGCTTTTTGACAGTGGGTGGCGGTGAGACTAGAAACCAAGACCCCTGTGTGCTCTAATACCATGTTGAAGTGTGTAACCTCATCTAAAGCTTAAGCTGTTAGAGAGAGCTGTTACACCTCGTATGTTCATGCGTTGCCGTATCGTAAGGTTGCTAACATGGTAAGAAGGTATTTTTTTTTTTTTGAGGTATTTAAATAGGATGATAGTCATGCGTTAAGTTTTGAAGTCAAATGAGTTGTGACACGGAAGTTGAAAAAAAAGTTTGTCGCAAGTTACGCTTGTAAATTTCACTGAAATTTGGGTCAAATGTGAAAGAGCTTTTCTCTAAATATACTTGGAGTTATGGGGTGATCCACCTATCAAATTGAAGATCTATGAGTCTAGTTTCTAATGCATTAAACCATTTCTCGATACGATCTCCGAGTTGGGAGATATTCGCGTTTTCGTGAGACTGCTCCAAATAGCTCTCTACGGGGTCCACATATGTCGGCCAAGACTTGGGGATTTATAAAAAATACCCCAACCCCGATTTTTAGTCAGTATTTCCAGCATTTACAGAGCTTAGAAACCCTAAGAAATTCCTCTCAAAATTCTCCCATGATCCAAGACCAAAACAAAGGGCAATCAACACAA